>JAOXJP010113892.1:0-14042 GCA_025762735.1 Platanus orientalis
AACAGCAGATAAGGCTTTAAATAGAGCGGAATGGCGGAACAGGATTCATGTAGCCGACCCCAAATAGTTGGGATAAGACTGTTTGTTATTGTTGTTGTTGTTGTTGTTGTTGTATGAGGGACTGTTTCAAATGTTCTGACAGTAAGAAAAGTGATAGTCATGGTATAACATTAGTAGAGGAACATGAGGAATACATTGGAGATGTTCTCACTATCTCCAAAGATATGAACATTTTTTTTCTTAGGATGAGTGATATTAGATTCAGGTTTTCTTGTTCATATATGCTTCAAGAAAGAAAATTTTGATATTTTCCAAGAAAAAAAAATAGGTTTTTTTTCTTTGGGTGATGGTTCATTTGTGATGTCACGGGTGTTAGGATAGTGAAGATCAATGTATTTGATAGAAAAATTTATACTTGTGGTGGTGTGACATATGTCCCAAAGATGAGAATGAATCTAATATCACTAGGTTGATTGTATTCCATGGGTTGCAAGTAGAGCCGTGAAAATCACACACGATCATTTAGTCCTGAAGGGAGAAAAGTGTGATGGTTTATATCATCTGATAAGGAATACAGTAATTAATAGTGTTCCTTTGACAGGTAGTTGGAAATGGGTGCACAGAATAATAAGCACTTGTGCAAGATCCCTTCTGCAGTTGGGGCAAAGACAAGTGTTAAGGGCTTTCAAGTGACGGATGATGGTGAGAGAGTTCCTATAGTTAGAGAGTATGGATTAAGGTCTCTTTGGAGTTGACTATGCTAGTTGACTTTAGGCAGCTACACATATGTATTAGCCATGTTATGATTGAGTTGGATGGTATCATGACCAAATTGATTCGATGGAATTCTGTTATAAGTATATATAGTGTAGAGTTCACTAAGAAGGACGAGTGCAAATTTTCTCCAAGGTGATTCTGGAATATGGTTCAAGATGGAATGTGATGCACATGTTATAGGTTTTTTGTCTTGGCAAAGATACAGGTGGAGTAGCTAACTTCAATAGGAAATCTTCTAAGGCTGAAAATAAAGTTAATGTGAAGATTTGTCGAATCTGTCTTTATTTCAGCTAATTATATCTTAACAAGATCCATCGGTGGGTACTAAAGTGGAGTCAAGAATCCTTTGTGGAAAGGAAGTTGTTAACAATGGCTTCAAGGGAAAATGAACCTAAATAAAATTAAGGAAAGAGAGAGGAGAGCAATTGCACGTAAAGTTCTTAGTGTGTGTTTTCTTCAAGGATTTGAGATTGTGAGAGAGGGGGGAAACATTGTGGGTTTTGCAGTTTTAGGAAAAGAAAATTTTGCATTCATATTTTGTTAGGTTTTTGTATATTTTCATTCCCATTCCAAAACTTGTACATGTAATGTGTGGTCATTGTATTAGACCATGTGTTAATTTATAACATTATGTAAGTCCAAAACAAATTCAGGAATGTGCCTTAAGTCAAAAGTCAAAGCTAGAGGACCACCAAACAATAAGAGACTGAAGATATATTGAAGATCACAAGTTGTCTCAAGATCAGCTCCAAAAACATGTAGATGTAGTCTCAAGAAGCCAATTGTGATCTTCAAAGTAAAATCCAAAGGTAAATGTTGGTATAAGTGGTAGGGTCATTAGTTGTTTGGGTATGAACCTATGGACCAATGGACTTATAATGGACCTATCCAAATCCTAGAGAAGTCCCCAAAAAAATTGGACTAATGATGGACCAAATTGGTAAAAATTAAGTAAAATAAAAAATATTTAAAAGAAGTAAATATGACCCAACTTAAAATGGCTATAACTTTTGATCTCAATGTCTACTCAAGACTTGTAAGTAATCAAAATGAGTGATTCAATGAGCTATTTTTGAAAATAGAAAGATTTCTTATTCTAGATTCTCACAATAGCTAATTTTTTTACCATTTTGATAAATCCTTTAGAAAATCTGTTTGGTTGGTTTTTCCAATCTATAAATAAGGGACCAAATATCAATTATTGAATAACTTGAAAGAAAGAATTATAAAGTCAAATCCAGGAGAAATCAAGCTACGTGAGAGCCTATGTGCAAAGTAGTAAAATTCTATTTGGGCATTTGATTTTGGAGTTATGCCTATAGTCATATCATAACCAAGATTGTGTAGAGAGTTTTTTATGTTCATAATTACATCTAATTGAAGCAAAGGAGTGTGCACTATTGTTATACAAGCCTACAAAAAGGCAATTCAACAAAGGGAGGAGTTCCAACACTCATCTGATCAAGCAACCTTTAGTAGAATCACTGAAGTGTGGATTTACTTAACACTTGCCAAAGTCAAGTGCGGGATTTCTAGTGAAAAGAGATTTGATTTTTTTCCTTCTTAGAATTTCACATTTCACATTCTCATAGTGAAAAGAGATTTGATCACATAAAAATCCTTGTCTTGTGTGATTGTTGATTTCCTTATTATTGTTTTATTCTTTATTACATGATCATGAGTCGCTAAGACCAATATCCCAACATGTGGAATTTCAGGGTTATTTGTGTTATGCCAACAGATATGCATAAGATTCCAGTCCAAGTGTTTTGCATTGGGTCTACACAGCTATATAGTTTAATCAAATCCAACCATCATATCTTGACCTTATGGTGCATGCCATTAGCTAGATCATTTTTTTCCCTACCATTGGGTAGGATGATCAAAACCATCCAACCTAGGACCTTTCATATGTAATGTTTTTCTTAAGCACCATACATTGATGATCCGATGTTGGACCATCCAAATGAATTTGAAAGAGTACACATTGAATGAATGATGATAAAGATCGAATCCACTAGACATGTTCATCATTTCGTTGGATAAGAGGGCATTGATATCAACATTGACATGAGGATGAAATTTTTACCACATGTATTTGATGCAAAATGTGTCTAAGATAAAATAGGCAACCCATAAGACCATGGGTTTTTGTTTTTGGAGATGTCACACTAATACCAATTAATGAGTAATATGCCTGATAAATGGTGTTTTAGTAAATCTACACTGATAAGTTTATAGGCAACCCAAATGTGCCTGATCTTTGTTCACTCTTCTAGTTATTAGAAGCTAGACCTAGTTCTCTGAGGTGATAATGGATGTTAGAAGGATGGTCATCAAGTTTTGGCCTTTCGAGCTGAATCCATCGTCCTTCTTCGTTTCTCACCATCCCTTTGTTCTCATCTTGTCTCTAGTTAGGTGGAACCAGGTACTAATCCTCTAAGAAGTCAGCAGACTTGTTCACTAGTGCAAGGTCCCTTTTACCAAAAGACACAAATTTATGGCCCTTTCCATGGTACCTATTTTAATTTCCAGCCAAAAAGCAAAATTAAGACTTTTAATATGTAAAGTTATAGAGTAGAAGATAAAACCTTCCAAGTGACTCACTCAAGTTGGAAAAATACAAGTAACTTATTCACGTATTTGATTCATTGGGTTTTTTTGTTAAGCTCCATTATGATTAGGTCTAAAACGCATTTATTATTAAACACAAGGATCAATTAAGACAAACGAGCCTTTGTAGGATCTTTTACAGCTTTTGGAAAGAGAAAGCTTGTCTTTTTCTATTCTTCAACCAAATCTGAAATAGAAAGCCTACCCTCTGGGCTTTGCATGCAATACAAGGGACACATAATCCAGTTTTTAGCTGAAGTGGGCAGTCATCGTAATGTATTATGTGGTCATTGTACAAAATCGATTTATTCTTGTATCAAAATGTACCCTACTAGACTCTAGATACATCATAACTAGTAGAGTTGACTCTCTAAAAACTAATAATTGTGATGAGGCACAAAATTTCTTAATTATTAGAGTTATTAGACTAAATTAAGAAATTACATTTGAAAGAGATAAATGTAAAACCTTAAAATGAGGTTTTCTTGTCTTAAAGGCGAATAGATTAAAAAGACATGGTATGTAAGTACATCATAGACATAGATTTCAGGCATGTGGTATATACGTATATATATAATAACTAATGTTAGATTAGGCAATGTATTACCCAAAAAAAAAAAGATGACCATGTGACAATAATTATTAATTATTAGATGCTAGAGGTTAAGCCTCGAAAGATTATTACCTATCAGAAATTATTATTGATGGAGTACAGATCTTGCTTCACCAGATGAGCTTTGAGGAGTCTCAACTGGGTCCAAGAACTTGCAAGGAAGAAAGGCTGACTAGGACGCCATCAGCCAAAGCCCCTTCGACGATCAAATCAGTATGACCAACGGAGTATGGGTCTTTTAATTGAAGTTGTTACTTACCTTCTTACCGGGTCTTGTCATCTTTTTATAAGGTTCAGGGGCACTAAAGATCTAGAATTCGTTGCACGTGAGATCCGATATTGTAATATTCCAGCGGCAGTTTCCATCTGTAAGGTTTGCTGGGCATTATTCGGGGAAAAATTCTCAAGCCAAGATCTTCGCACCCACTTATTTCCTATTTACCTTGGGGTGCATCATCCTTTGTCATGCCAGATTTAATGACCATTGACTCAGTAAGAATTGATGGCTTTCTAACTGTTCAATACCTGGCTACTGCGTCCCCCTAAAGAGTTCAATCGTTGGGTGATCCGTTGGGATCTTCCCAAGGCCTTACAGCTATCCTCGGGTGAAACCGTTGATCTTGGTATCACTTCCCTCAGCCTAGAATGGCCCACATTCATTTCCAACCCATCATCGGCCCCCCAATTCTCGGGGCCTGGTGTTTTGAGGTCATGGGAATTTTCCCATTACATTTTCAAATTTGGCGGTTTCACCTTGTCGGGAATTGCAACAGCGGCCTTGAAAGTTGCAACTTCATTAAATGCACCATACGCCATAGTGGGAGTGGTAATGTCCCCTCACATGTCACATCCTCACGTGTGATACCATGCACAGGGTTAGGATCACCTCTTCGTCTGCAAATCCAACGATGGATTTTATAAAGCTTGCTCTATAAGTACCTTAGTGGGTTGCATTCACCTTCTTCTTCTACTCACTCGTTTCCTTTATCCGTTGTCTTTGTTTTCTTCCGATGACGCTTCTGGTTACTCTCTTGTTCATCTGAGGCTCCTGTGACACAAGCTGGTCGCTTGTTTAGAGCTACCTTCGCTTTCTTTGCCACCACTTCAGTACGTCTCTTTCTCTCTTCATTAACTAGGCATTGGCTCCTTAGGAAGTCTTTTCTCGCCACCTTCTCTTCCTCAGAGATTTTTCGTTGCCTTTTCTTCCTAAAAGTTCTTTTTATTTCCTTTGTTGAGCCCTCTATCCATCCTGGACTGCACAAGGGTGCCTCTCGGCTTTCACCTAGTATGGCTCTATAGCTTTCTATGAGCTCGGTGGTGTCTTCCCGACCTTTGTCTCTTGGGCGGTAACCTGTCTTTTTTTGGATTTTTTTATCCGAGATCCTGTTGCTTTTTGGCCCTCTGTTAAGGTTATTTTTTCCCTCAGTCAAATGGATCTAGGGTCGTCAAATTCTGATTCTACTCTTAGTTTAGACATTGGTCATCCTAGGTAGCATGCTGCTCGCCCGGAACCTATTGGTCAGGCATCGATGTCTTCCCAAGCGTCCAAATTTGTCCCTCCCAAGGCGGGAGCATTTCCCTTGACCATTAAGAAGAAATATTTTACTCAAATTAGGAGGGTTTATGACATCCCTAATGATGTCATTTTACGTCGCCCCAAACAGCATAAAAGGGTATGTGTTACTGGGGACGATGAGGTATGCTTGTATGAGCAGGCCCTGATCAGCGGCCTTCGATTTTTGGTCCCTCTTTTCGTAAGGGAGCTTCTCAGCTATGTTGGTATTGCTTGGCTCATCTCATGCCCAACTCGTGGCAAATCATGATCGGGTGCATGGCAATCTGGGCGGCCTGTAGTGGGGGTTGGGATCTCGTCATTATCCAAGAGTTTCTCTTCTACTATCAATTAGTGGAGAAAGAGGTAGGCTGGTGTATTTCACCTCCCGAGACCACTTCTAAAATCTTATCACTAGCCTCCCCACCTCTCACGAAGGGTGGAAAAACAAGTTTTTTCTTCATGTCAGGCGATAGTTGGGAGTAATGCCCATGGGATATCCAAGTGGAACACCTTGTCCGTTTTAGCCTAGCTTAGGGTTCTCCCAACCCTTCGGGTGAGTTCTTGTTTTTCCTCTACTTTTCCTCTTTTCTCTTTTTAATCTTACAGTCTGACTCTTTTTGTGTTGCTTCCAATTGTAGTTGAACCGGTGCTTCCCTCATCTTCATTCCATTGGGTACTAAGGGCAGTCTCGTATCCAATTCATGACTTCACCTCTCTAGTTATGCCTAAGGCCTTAGTGTCCTTTCTTTTTCAGCCGAGGGCCATTGAGGACCCAGTGCGTAAGGGCTCTGGTGATGCCCCGGTTAGTTCCATCAAGGACAATGCTCCTGAGGGATCAAGTGAAGCCTCAGATGCCCCCATCAAGGAAGGCATCACCGAGGGTATAGCTAATGGACCTTTTCCCTTCCTTTTCCTTTTTCTTTTTTGTTTCTATTTTAACACCTTCTGTTTATAGACATGGCCAAAACCAACATTAAGAAGCTCTTGAGGAGGGTGAAGGAAGCTCAAAATGCTGAGGCCAGAGTGCTGGAGCTTCCTGCAGTCATGCCTCCCCAGGCACCTTCTTCGAAGAGGCGAAGGGTTGAAGTTGAAGGAGGTTCCATATCCCACCAAGCACCCATCCATCAAGAGTCGGTTAGTACATCTAGTGGTGAGGAGCAACCTGCCCCTCCTGTCAACAACATCGCGACCCCGATTGTCCTTAACCATGAAGGTTCTAAGGTAGCCGAGGTTGTTCCTCCACCCCAAACTCCTCCACCCCAAACTAAACCTGCACGGGTGGAGAAAGGGAAGGTTCTCGTAGGGAAGTCCTTCATTAGCAACACCAACTATGCAATAGATACTTTGTCGAATGTTGTCCCTCAGGAGGAGAGATGTAGTCATCAAGCAGCATCAGACTACTTTGGAGGAGATTTATGGGCTGGTGTTCAAGTTGGGCGAAGTTGAGCGCTAGGCAATTATGGTGCGGGAGGTTGTGGCACAGGAAAGGGCAATTGTCGATGCATTGTTGGCTGATCGTTTAGGCTAAGAGAGGGCAGCCACATTGAAAGAAATTTAATAGTCTACTAAGTATGTAATGGAAGTGTCGGGGTACTTTTATGACGGCTTTGAGACATTTAGGTGTCGGGCTCAAGGTGCTTATCCCGAGACCAATTTCTCAAAATTTATTAGTGATGATGATTCAGGTTCTCCCCTGGCACCGGATGTTGTAGTCAAGGACGACAAGGAGGGTGAGGCGAATGATCCTGAGGTGAATGAGAATGGGGTCCTCAGCTTCCTTGAATATTTATTTTTTCCTTCTTCTGCTAGCTTCTCAAACTTTCATACATCTCATGACCCTCGGCCATTCAGGCAGTCATTTCCCTCAAAGTGTTTTTAAGGATCATTTTATGACCCTTGGTCATTCAAGCTAGTTGGTTTATACCAAAGGGACTATAGGAAAATGAGATACTTTATTGAATATGGGTACAGGTTTTGTTTTTTTAAGCATAGTACTTCTTCAAATGCTTGACGATCCAAGGACAAAGCGACTGTTTCCTTTTCATGTCCTCTAGGTAATATGACCATAGGCGATTGAAGCTCGTAACTCTATAGGTCCCCTCCCAATTGGGGCTAAGTTTTCCGTTCGCAGGTCACTTATTTATGAATGTCACTTCTCATAGGACTAGGTCGCTTACTTTGAACTTCCTTTCTTTCACCTTTTTGTTGTAGTATCTAGCCATGAGCTATTGGTAGATGGCTGTTCGGGCTGCTACTTTTTACCTCCTTTCCTCAAGCATATCGAGATTTAGTCTCAAGCTAGTTTGATTCACCTCGAGGTCCAATTGGGTGGTCCTATGGTTTGTCAGACTGATTTCAATCAGTGTTATGGCCTCACACCCGAATGCCAATAATAAAGGGTTTCCTCGGTAGCAGTCATAATAGTCATTCTATACGCCTAAAGCACACCCGACAGTTCTTCTGGCCATTCTCCCTTGTAGGCTTCCAATCAGGTTTTCAAGATTCTTAGCAGTGTCCTGTTGGTGACCTCTACCAGGCCGTTCGCTTGGGGATGTTTATGGAAGGAGAAGTGGTTCTTGATTCTTGAACTAGAGTAGAATTCTTTGGACCTTTGGTTATTGAACTACTTCCCATTGTCCAAGATAAGCACTTCAGGGACACCAAATCGGCAGACCACCGACTTTCATACTAAGTCTCTCACCTTCTTCTCTGTTATCTGGGGCACAACTTCTACATTCACCCACTTGGTGAAATAATCTATTGCTATGATGATAAACTTGACCTGTCCTCACCTCTGAGGAAGTGGCCCAACTATATCAATCCCCCATTGCACAAATGGCCAAGGTCCTCAGATTGTCATCAACTCCTCGAGAGGTTGCTTGAGCCAATTAGCGAATCTTTGGCACTTGTCGTACGTTTGCACCATTTTGATTGCATATGCTTGCATCGTTAGCCAGTAGTACTCAGCTCAAATGAATTGTTGCACTAGGCACCTACATCCGGAGTGATTTCCACATACCCACTTGTGGACTTCTCTCAACCTGTATTTTGCCTCTGCATTGTCCAGGCACCTCAAGTAAGGCAGGGTAAGGCTTTGTTTATAAAGCCTCCCATCAATCATTGTATATCGGGTGGCTTGCAACTTGATTCTTCTGGCCTCTAAGCAATCCCCAGGTTGCTTTCCTATTCCAACAGATCGATGATAAGGGTCATCCATGATTCCCCCTCTTCGATGTTCATCATCCCTATTTTGGTGAGACATTATATACTTAGTTCCACCAGGTATTCAATCATTGTGGTTCTGTCATTCCCAAGGGCTGATGCTAATCGGGTGAGCTTATGAGCTTTATCATTTTGTTCTCGATTGACATATTTTATAGCAAAGGTATCGAAATTGAGGGCTAGCACTTTAACTACCTTCAAATATCATGCCATGTAATCTCCTTTGGCCTCATATTCTCCTCGGACCTATTCTACCACAAGATGTGAGTCGCTATTGACAAGGATCCTTTTGACACCGAACTCCTTGGCTATTTTCAAGCCATTTACCAGAGCTTCATATTCTGCCTTGTTGTTTGTTGCTTTAAAGGCGAGTCTGATGGTGTATTCAAGTTATACTCTGCCCGGGGTGACTAGAATTATCACAACCCCACTTACTGCGTTTGTGGTTGATTTGTCAACATTGAGTGTCTAAACATCATCTCCCGAGGACTTCACTTCTTCCACATTTTCACCCCTGCTCTTGGGGGTTAATTCACCTATAAAGCTCACCACAACTTGTCCCTTGACTGTTCCCCTTGGCTTGTACTTGATATCGAACTCTCCTAACTCGACTGACCATTTGATAAGTCTTCCCAAAGTACTAGGCTGTTGCAAGGTAGTTCGCAATGGCTGGTCTATTAGGACAATAACCGAGTGAGCCTAGAAGTATGGTCGCAATTTTTGTGCACTAACCACTACCGTAAAAGCGAATTTCTCAATCATCGGGTAATTTCTCTTCGCCCCCTTGAGGGCTCGGCTTGTGTAGTACACAGGCCTTTAGGCCCTATTCTCTTCCTTGAATAGCATCGAGCTAATTGCCAAGTCCGAGGTCGTAATGTATAGGAACAGAGGCTCTCTTAGGTATGTCTGGGATCAACATGGTAATTCAGCTAGGTGCATTTTGAGCTCTTGGAATGCTACATTGCACCTGTCGGTCCATTCCAATTCCTTTTTGAGTATTTTGAAAAATAAGACACCTCTTTGTCACTTTAGAAATGAAGTGGCTGAGTGCAGCTATCCTCCCGATGAGTCTTTAGACTTCTTTCGTACTTCATGGGGGCTCCATCTCTAGGATTGCTCTAACCTTGTCAGGGTTGGCTTCTATCCCTAAATGGAATACCATAAATCCCATGAATTTTCCTATTAAGACTTTGAAGGTGCACTTGGTTGGATTAAGCTTCATGCGGTACTTCCTTAAGGCTCCAAAGGCTTCCTCTAGGTCACAGAAGTGTTGGTTGGCCTTCTGGCTTTTCACCAACGTGTCATCGACGTAGACTTCTATATTCCTTCCAATCTGCTCCTTGAACATCGAGTTTACCAACCTTTGATATGTTGTTCCAGCGTTCTTCAAGCCGAATGACATTACCTTGAAACAATACAGACCTCAATCAGTTATGGAGGTTTTCTCCTGGTTAGGCTCATGCATATTGATCTGATTGTACCCAAAAAAAGTATCCATGAAGTTGAGAAATTCGTGCTCAACAATTGAGTCTATGAGGGTGTCGATCTGAGGTAGTGAAAAGCTATCATTTAGGAACGCTTTATTAAGGTCGGTGAAGTCCACGCACATCCTTCATTTCCCATTTTCTTTTCTCATGAGCACTACATTTAACAACTAGTCTAGGTAATGCACTTCCCGAATGAACCTTGCTTGCTGAAATTTTTTCACCTCCTCCTCAACAACTAGGTTTTGATTAGGGGCGAAGTTCCTTATTTTTTGTTGCATCAGCCTCATAGTCAGATCAACATTTAGTTTATGTACCATTACTTCAGGGTCAATTCCTTGCAGATCATCATGGGTCTAGGCAAAAACATCTTTGTTCTCAATAAGTAATGTTATCATCTATACCTAGAGGTCGCCTAACAGTTGGCTTCCTCTATGAACAAGTTCCTCTATGGGATGTTGTCCCAAGTCAATCTTGGCCAGGTCCTCCACGGGTTCCGAGGGTGACAGCTTCTTAATTTCCAAGGCTCCAAGGGTGGCAGCTTCTTAATTTCCAAGGATTTGTGATTCTTCTCCGTCATGGCTTGCCTCAACCCACTTCCATCAAAGGAAGCATTATAGCATTCTCAAGTTATAGTTTGGTCTCCTCTCCTCTCACCTATTCCATTCTCTGTGGGGAAACGCATGATCAGGTGGTAAGTCGATGTTACCACCCTTATCTAGTTAAGAGATGGTCTCCCGGGGATTACATTATAGGCCGAGGGAAAATTGACTGCTAAGAAAGAGATCTCCTTAGTGATTTGAGATTCCCCCATTCAAACCATCACGGGCAGGACTATGAACCCGAGTGGGAATAGTCTGTCTTCGATGAAGCTAACCAGTGGCATCCCTACTGGCTACTGGCTATAGATTTTCCTTTGGTATCTCCATCTGTCTAAATGTTGAGAGGTACAGGATGTCAGCCGAACTCTCATTATTGATCAAAACTCTTCTGGTATTGTAGCCTGCAATTGTCACGAAGACAAAGAGGGTGTCATCATGAGGGTGCTAGAGTCAGGCAGAATCTTCTTCAGTAAAAGTGATCAGAAGATCCTCTTTCCTTAGCTGCTTTGCCAGCCTTTCGGTGATGTAGATTCTCTTGCCTTCAATGTGTTGCACTATCCTTACGTGAGCTTTTCTAGTCGAGGGCGTTTCTCCACCGCCCGAGGATCCCCTTGCTATCATCCATATCTCTCTAAGTGGGGCTTGCTTAGGGAGGACCCTCTCTGAAGCAAGTAATTGCCACTGGTTAGGTTGTTCCATCCATCTATCTGTGACAAAGTGGCACAGTCGTCCTCGTTGGATTAGGGCTTCAACTTGCGCTTTGAGGTCGAAGCATTCATCCGTGTTGTGACCATGATCTCGGTGGAAGTGGTAATATTTATCCCTCGTATGCTTCCCGAGAGGTGCCTTCATCCTCCTAGACCATTTAAGGGTTGGATCATCTCGGATCTCCATTAGCACCCATTTCAAGGAGGCATTTAGTGCTATGTACATGTCGAAAAAGACATGAAGGCGCTCGCTCTTCATTCTACTTGGTTTGATAGATCTCCTTGGGTACATCCGTGGTCATTCTTCTAGGACCCATCTGGCCTCTTCCTCTTCTCAGCCTCCACTCGCGATTCCTTCTCCCTGTCCCTCTGGGTGATCATGGCATCTTCGGCATTCACGTGTTTTTTAGCCTTTATCATCAACTCTTCTAGTTTGCTCGGAGTGGTCTTAAAAAGGGAGAAGAGAAACTTGGAGGGTTGTAGTCCTCTGATGAGAGCAGTTTGTACCACTTTTTCATCTGCATCTTCTACTTGTATGTCCTCGGTGTTGAATCGGGCGATGTAGTCCCTTAAGGACTCCCCCCGCCCTGCTTGAGGTTTAAAAGGTGGGTTGCAAACTTTTTGTACCTTTGTCTACTGATGAAGTAGCTAACAAACATCTTGCTGAGGTCCATAAAAGGTACCCACCAACCCCTGCTTTAACCTTCCAAACCAGGCTCTAGTTGAGCCTTTCAATGTTATCAAGAAGGCTCAACACGTGATTTCATCAGGCACCACTTGCAGGTTCATGGGGGTCTTATAGGTTTCTAAGTGATCGAAGGGGTCTTTGGTTCCATTGAACAAGTCCAAGTCCATTTGAGGTGGATTGAATTTGTTCAGGAGTGGGCAACACATTACTTGCTCCGAGAAGGGTAGATCAATTCATTGGACCAAATCTTCAACAGTGGCGGACCCCCTCCCTTTAATGGCCTACATCACATCTTTCAGCTAACCTTGCATCTCCTTTAACTAATCCCCCCACGGGCCATGAGCAGACTTATGGGTATGTTCTCGAATCGGGCCACCACTGTGGGATTGCTCTAATATGGTTGTCTCAGTCTAACCGATTCTTTCTTTATGAGCGTCCTCCACATCATTTGGGCCTCTTTGATTGGGTCCTACTAGTGGTTCCCTTTCGCTATTAGCAATTAATTGTTGCAGTATTTACTGATTCTGCTGGGTAAGTTCCTACACAGTGCATGCAAGATCCTAAAACCTCTGTTCAAGGCTTCCACCCTCTGGTTGTGCCTCTTCTCAATCATTGTTTTCTTCAGCTTATCGTCAATAGTTCCTTCTTGAGTCCATGGACCTAGTTTCAACCATAAGGTCTTTGTTAGGCGGGAAAAGAAAGTATCTCACAAATGACACCAACTGATGGAGTACAGATCCTGCTTCACTAGATGAGCTTCGAGGAGTCTCGATTGGGTCCAAAAGCCAGCAAGGAAGAAAGGCTGATTGGGACGTAGCCAGCCAAAGCCCCTCCGATGATCAAATTAGTATGAGCAACAGAGTATGGGTCTTTTAATTTAAGTTGTTACTTATCTTCTTCTCGGGTCTCGCCCTCTTTTTATAAGGTTCGGGGTGCTAAAGATCCTGGATTCATTGCGAGTGAGATTTGATTTTGTAATATTCTAGTAGCAGTTTTCAGGGAACGGTTCTCAAGCCTAGATCTTCTCACCCACTTGTTTCCTATTTACCTTGGGGTGCATCATCCTTCATCACACTGGATTTTATGACTGTTGACTCAACAAGAATTGAAGGCTTCCCAGTTGTTCAATACGTGGCCATTGTGTCCTCCTATTTGGTTCGATCATTGGGTAACCTGTCAGGATCTTCCCGAGGCTTTGTAGCCACCCTCGAGTGAAACCACCGATCTCGGTATCACTTCTCTTGGCCTAGAATGGCCCGGGTCCACTTCCAACACATCAATTATCATAGTACTTTTTGTGGGGATAACTAGAATGACTAGTTAAAGTCCATAGACTAGAGGAGCTGAAGTCTAAGAGCATCACTCTTGATGCCTCGAATGCTTCTATGAAAAGAAAAAAGAAAAAAAAAAAAGCATTGAATTGTCTTATTCGTAAACCTTGTTAAAAATAATCATCAAATTGCACATTTAATATGACTTACTAGTTGTCAGAAAACTAGATCATGGACTTATAAATTATAACTACAAAAGTAAGAGGTAAGGTTGAGCATGGGCTCGGGCTAGCCTGAGCCCAGCCCAGCCCAGCTTGAAATTTGGCCCGAAAACCCAGCCTGAGCTAGACCTAATAAGGGCTTAGGCCTAAGTTGGAGGCCCAAACTTTATTAAGGTCGGGCTCGGGCTTACCTTAACCCAGCCCAAGGCCCGTATATATATATATATATATATATATATATATATATATGTGTGTGTGTGTGTGTGTGTGTGTGTGTGTGTGTGTGTGT
>JAOXJP010113903.1:0-14041 GCA_025762735.1 Platanus orientalis
TAATTGTTTTTTTTTTTTTTTTTTTTTGAGTTTTTAAGACTGTTTTCCGAGTTAAAGTTTTGGTAGTTGTGCAAGAGTTGATTTTCATTTTCTTGTTTAGGTTTACCCACAATTCTTCTTTTAAGGTTCGGCTTGACTTTTGTGTGCATAGAATCTGTGCATAATGCATGTCGGGGGTTGAGAACACTCATTTTAGCATTGAAAAGTGATTTGCATTTTTTGGGATGTGTGTTTATCACTTTTCAATGCTGATGTGAGTGATCACATGCCTCTGAACATTAATTGTGCACAAATTTTGAGTGCACAGAATCCTGAGTGTTTAAGGTTCTACAAATGGTAATGATTTTTCACTTCATTTGATTTACTCAAGTTTTGGGATTGATAATTAAACCTCTTCCGAGGTTCTTTTCTTGACTTAAACAAAGCACTTGAGCAACTTAATGTCCTAGTGTTCACCATTGGCAAAAAGAACAAAACCAATAAATTTAATTGTCCATTAGATTGTCATTGATTTCAATTCATAAGTGTTCTATTATGGTCTATAACATATTTAACGAAAATAGTCAATACCGTAATGAATTGCAATAAAATTAAAACCTAAAATTTGTTTTGGGTTGTACTTTTATATTTAGCATAGATGATCACTAATAATTATTATATTAATGCAATATATCTTAAGAAAATCCAGAAAACAATAAATGTAAAGTAGCTAGGGTTGTGGAAATATATCTGGTTCGATTCTTTATTTGTTCTCTCCCTTTCTTCAGTTTTCCACATTGGACAATTACGGTGACATTTACCATGTATTATGGAAATGGGATTATGATACAGCGATAGTGGTTGTGAAGCCGTATAGGCCTGTGTGCCGATATTCAATTACTCTAACCCATCCAATCCAATGCTGAAAACGACCTAACCACCATCTAATTTGCTGTGCAAATTTAAGAGGATGGTAGGCATTTTAACAAAAATACGAGTTCCTTAAGTCAAATGTCACCTCTTGTCCATTTTGGAAGGAATTTTGAGAACGGAGGGTAAAATTAAAGAGAACTATAAAAAAATTTGTGCACAATGAAGTGAAAGTCGAGAAGCACGGAGTTGAAATGCAGCCTCCTTTATATAAATAAATAGAGAGCAAATGTCTGTCCAGAACCCCAACCCATTTTATTCCATTTGAAGTCCCTTGGCCCTTAGGAATTGGTGTCCTGGACACCAAATCCTTGACAGAACATTTATTTACTTAAAATTTACAGGCTTAAGCCACATACAAAGCTTGTGCTTTGTGAAAGGCCCGGCGTGGTCATGACAAATGGTCCCAAACTTCTACCCTTCTATTAGGTCCGGTCTGGTTGCCATGAAAAGGTTTTCTCATGACAATTTTCTCAAGAAATCATTTTTAAGCTATTTGGTTGTCATGAAAAGGTGGTTTTGTCATTTAATTTTCATGATTATTTTCTTTCCTTTTCTTGTGGGATTTTCTTTTCTATTCTATTCTTTTATTTTCTATGCAATTCATGGCAACCAGACTAGGCCTTAGTCTATTAAAAACAAATTTCTTGATGTATTAGGATGACATCAAGGGCCTGAATATAGTACCTAAAAGTGCTTTCACTTTTTGGGGAATGCTTTCACTTTTCAGCACTGATGTGTCCACCCCCTAATGCCATCCTAATACATCAGGAAAAGCAGATTTCCGTATATAATCTTTTCGCCAAGATTTGGTGTCTAGGCATAAGATAATTTCACTTGGAATACAATGGATGAAAATTTGGAATTTCATATAACCCCTGCCTATTTTATTACATGTGAAATCATTTGGTGTCCTGATCGGATCCATGAGGCTTCAAATAAAATAAAATGGGCGGGATCTGATAAAATTTCAAATGCAAATTGTTGCAACATGATTTATGCATGTCTGAAAGTGTCTGCCAACTATCTGTCAAATCTCGACCTTATATCAGCAGTGAGGCAAACCCATACGCCAATGACTTCAAATTTTCCTGCTCTACGTCTCTTTACGGTACATATTGTCATATATCACAGCCACGCCACAAAAGTGATTTTATTATGGCCAGACTGAAATTTGATATTCAAATCTTGAACGTGTCAGATAGGCCCGTTTTATCTGAGTTCACAACCTCCCGTCTCAATAGATAGATAGTAAGTATATCACTCCGGTTTCTGTTCACAATGTGACACGACGTCTAACCATCATTATGTATTTACTGTAATACCATCGTTTGACCCTTGTGTATTGACTCAAATACCTTTATTAGGTTACATGTCATGCTTGGATTGGCAATAGAGTGATACCTGTTCATTGATACCGGAGATTTCGTCTCTCGAGAAAAGAGTGGGGTAGTGGAGAACAGCTGCTTGATAACACTCTATTATCTCAACTCTCTCACTCTTTCTATAAAATCTCACTAGCTCAAACAAAGTTGCAATAGCTCCAACATTATCATCCATGGCTACTTCTCTCACCCCACTCTCCGTCATCCTTATCCTCTTCATCCTCTTTTCTTCTTTTCCTACTCCATCCCTCTCTAAATCCTTCCGTTGCAACCCATCTGATTATAAAGCCCTCATGCAAATCAAGAAATCTCTAAACAACCCATACCACCTCGCCTCCTGGGTCCCCAAAACCGACTGCTGCGACTGGTACTGCCTCAAGTGCGACTTCAAAACCAACCGCGTCACCGAACTCACCATCTTCCAGGGCGATGTCTCCGGTCAGATTCCAGCAGAGGTCGGCGACCTCCCCTACCTTTACAACCTTGTCTTCCGACATCTCACTAACATCACCGGTTCCATCCCATCCTCCCTCACAAAACTCAAGCATCTCAAAATGGTCAGTCTCAGCTGGACCAATCTCTCCGGCCCCATTCCTGATTTCCTCGGCCATATCCCAAGCATCGAATACCTCGATCTTTCCTTCAACCAGTTTTCTGGTTCAATCCCAGCTTCTCTCGCCAAACTCCCCAATCTGCAAACCCTTCACCTCGACCGGAACAAACTCACCGGCCGCATACCCGACTCGTTTGGGAGGTTTCCTGGTAAGGAACCATTGTCCCTTCATCTCTCCCACAACCAGCTATCCGGTGAGATACCCAGATCGTTAGGCGGCATGAACTTCAACACCATCGATTTATCCCGCAATAAACTTGTTGGGGACGCGTCGATGTTGTTTAAGGCTAGTGGGTCGGCGTGGTCGATTGTTCTTTCGAGGAATTTGTTGGAGTTTGATCTCTCGAAGGTGAGGTTTCAGAAGAGTTTGGCTCATTTGGATATTTCGCACAACCGGATTAGAGGGAGCATTCCGAAGGAGATAACGGGGTTGGATTTGCAGATGTTGAATGTGAGTTATAATAGGTTGTGCGGACAGATTCCGAGTGGAGGGAAGTTGCGGAAGTTTGATGTTTACGAATTCTTCCATAATCAGTGTTTGTGTGGTGCGCCGCTCGCCAAGTGTAAGTACGGCATCGTTGATTGATTTTGTTGCCGGAAAAAGTTAGGATTTCATGCTCACATATAATTTGTATCCATGTGTTGAACTTCTTTTTTCAATGAATCATACATATTATCCAACAGAAAAATCTTTGCACCTACACTCCAGCAATCACTAGGAAGCAATATTCTATTATTTTCTTTGATATCATGGTCTATTTCTTGGCCACTCGGGCCCACATATTGCTACCATCCGTACTATAGCACAGTACGGGATACCCGAACAGACTGCATCCCCACATTTCAAAGCAAGTTAATGGGTGAGAACGAGGGTATGAGAAGGACACTATTTGAGGGAAAAAGTGAAAGGTGGTCCTTTTGTCTGTGCACACAAAATCCGTATATAATGCATGTGCAGCGAGCTGATAAGGGTTGCTTCAGCACAAAAAAAAATGATAAATACGTGCCCCCCAAAAAAAGTGTAAGATCACTTTTCGGTGTTGATACAAAGCCTTTCTTGTCACTGCATGCATTATACAAGGAAAACCAAGCCGAATGGGAGCCAACATTCAATTTAATGTCATTCTTACTGTAGGATGTCCTGCCAAAATCCAGAATAGGGGTCTTAGGTTCAAATCTCCCCTTTTGTCATAACTACATTGAAATATTAATCTACAGCTTGAAGGTGTGGGTTCACACTATGGGGGAATGATATCCTTTGCGATGTGAATATTTCCACCGGGGTTGGACCCACCATTCATGGGGTGCTGTGTGATGACTGTGTTTGTCAGGTGTTGGCAAAAGTGTGTGGGCTCCACCCCCTTTGTCAGTACTTGATGCCATATGGCACTCCATGAATGGTGACTTCAACCCAAAAATAAATATTCACAATACAAATTTTTTAATTTATTCAATTTTTGATAAGAGGGCATAGATATATTAGAAAATAGAAAACTTTTCAAGAACAGCAACATCTAAATACAAATCCTTCTGCAACTGGAGGGTGGGGAAGATCAAATTTCAAGAGAAAAAAATTAAAGCACCATGCTTAGCCAAGTGGTCGGCCTTCGAATTAGTACAACGCTTTATAGTGATACTATAAAACTTAAAAAGTATTAATAGTGATACTGCAAGCTACGGATTTAGCAATCTTGACCAGATATGTGTAGGTCCCGTGTACCCATACCTTTGCATCTTCATATTTTTTAATTGTATCTTCTTATCCCATCTTCTTTCTATACGTTTTATACTCTTGAATATTGTCTTATCCATTTGTTGAAGGACTACTGCTGTTTGAGATCTTTGTAAACAACTCATTGCTTGAGTTTATTTTGTAAAATACATAGACCTATACCTAATGGCAGATCCAGAAATTTATCTTGGGAAGGGGGGGGGGGGGTTGTTGTATATTGTGTATTCTATTATACAGTAATACCAAAAATATTACAAATACAATTCAAGATGCAATGATGTAATTTATAACCCAATAAATATTTCACAAAAAGTTTCTATCAAACTTTACAAATATGTATCAAAATAAACAAAAAAATCGGGCATCTTTCACCTATTTCTAATCAATTATCATGTAGATACTAGGTAGGTACATCCATATAAAAAGAAACATAAATATAAAAGCTAAGTATCCCCATTTAAAATTGTAGCCTATACTCTTTTAGAGAACTAAAATGATCAAATATTGAATTTGAATTGAAGTTCTCAGTAATTTCTTTTTCAATATAAACAATCAAATTATCTGTAAGAAATTCATCATCTATTTGTTGTGAAGTTTTGTTTTTTACAAATTTTAAAGTTGAAAATTCCCGTTTACTAGTCGTTGTAGACACTAGAAGAGTCAGAATAAGAAGAATCAATCTATTAATAAAATACTACGTCTTTAACTTTTCTGTCTCTACTCTTCGACATAATTTTTCAATGGAAGCTAAATTTTGTAGTTTTGGATGAGTAGGAACATCAAGTTCAAAATGCTTCAATTGAAACTTCAAATTAATTTTCTCTTGTTCGGTAAAATCAAGAGGATAAGACTTATTCGTAAGGCATTTGATATCATCAAATTTAAATGATTTATAAGCATCATTTGGATCCAAAGTTGAACTAAGTTTCAATAGTTCCATCACCCGTTCACCAAACCGACTATTGATCTCTTGCAATTGAACGTCTATCAGAGCATTAAATATGTCAAAATGATAACAATGTTCAACTATGATGTGATCCTGTTGGTGACGAACAAGAGAAGGGAGCTGGCAACTAGGGAAGTTTTAACTAAGGATTTGGTACATATGTATAGAGATATTATTCTATGTATCCACTTCTATTCTTTTAATGTGCATCATCTTATATATATATATAGACACGAACACACACACACGAATGATTGAGAGGATAGTTGACAGTCAGACTTCAGGCTTTCATTCAGATGAGGACAACATGGGATATCTTTGCTCCGCTAGAGAACAGTTGCTGAGAGTGCAAGAACCCTGTAAGGAATTGCAACCCAATTTGGAAATGTTTTTGTGGTTGTACTAAAAATCAAACACTCATTTCAACTTATCGAGTTTCAAATCACCTATTGCCATTTCAACCAAATGTTCATATTAGAATTGGATGCAGCACACTACCCACTAATAAGGTATTTATTTTGTTAATGAAAGAATGATACTTTCTAACAAAAAATAAAATAAAATAAAATAAAAGAGAGAGAGATATATTTGGAAAGACTGGACCATAGAGAGAGAATCCAGTTGTGGTGATAAAATAAAAATCAACTTGTCCGATTGGTTACAGCCATTGTGCTTGACTTAGTTAATAGTTTGTATCTTATTTATTTATTTTAAAAGAGAATGATATGTTCACCCTTATTTTATTATTTCCACTCCATTTTTATTGTTTAACAAAATGCCAGTTTCATAGTTAAGCCACCAATGTAACAATATGTCATAGTTGGGACATATATATATATATATCAAGGTTTAATGCTTGCAATAGAAAGTAGATTAAAGAAGCTGAAGATTAATATAAAGGACTCTAAGGTAGCGGTGGATGTTGTAAATTAAAAGAATGGTTGCCCATGGCAAGTTTTATGCATAGCAAGGAAGATTGAGGAAATATTGAGCACATTAGAAGATTATGATGAAATTTGTCATATGTTTGTTTGGAGGGAAACAAATTCAGCGGCGAACATTCTTGCATCCTTGATGACAGGGAATATGCAATGCATTTTGGATCCATCTGATTTTTCTTGAAATTTTAAAGATGCAATCAGAAAATTATGCAAACCAATAAAGGTGTAATTTTTCTGGTTGATACAATTATTTACTTATCAATAAAAATGTCTTGCTCCTTTTTCGAATTAAACCTTTATGAGTGGAAAAATCACCACATACAGTAACCTTTTTTTTTTTTATTAACTCTAAATTTTTTAAAGATTAAAAAATATATTCTCTAGTGACCTTGCTTAATTTATTATAATATAATGCCCTCACAGATTTCTTAATTGGCATTAAATAATTACAACCTTAATTAACTCAGAGCGCTTAGCTTAAACTAACCGGGGTTGGATGGACATATACGTATTGCATCTTTCAGTGCTTTAACTACGTTTTCATTTATATATTATAATATTATATTATGGAGTTCTAACTTTTTATTATTATATTCATTTTCTAGTATTCGATCTCTATAAATTATAGTTTTATACAATGAATAACATTATTTTGTTTCTTCCCATATGCCAATGCCTCTGCCTTGGTAATTAATTCTGCTTTAATTTTATTTCCTCTTTGCACGCTTTCCACCATTTCCTCCTCAAACTCCTCTCTCTTTCATTCAAAGCTCGATTTTCAGACATTCAAACCCATCGATTTCTCAAAAAAAAAAAAAAATCCCATAAATTTAATTTTCATTTCTCTCATTGAATAACATGGAATTTTTTTCTTATATGTGATGAAACTTCTACCATGTTATCTTAAGGGGTCTATCTTGTTTTTCCTTTCAGAAACTTCTATCTGCCTTGCTTCTTTATGCAGTCAAAGATCTGAATCTGTATAGGGAGGAATTACTGATCTGGAAACAGGTAGAAATAATTTCTGAGCTTAAATTTAAGGAGTGAGTAAAGCAGTGGGAAAAAAAAAATGATAATAGGAACTTCAAGCTTTTATAGTGGTAGCTCTTGAATTTTAGCTTCTGGGTTTCGATTGAGAGTTTGCTTTATGTTAGACCAGTAAACTGATGATTGAAATACTGAAGCAAACTTGGTAGAAAAGAATTTCAAGATGTTACAGTGGAAACATAAAAATAAATGGAGAAGAAACTCTTTAGAGTCCCAAAGGTTAAAATATTTTTTGAGTTCTAGCTTCTGCTTTGATTTTGAAGCTTTGATCAGAGTTTTCAGGCTTGTATGGTGAATAGAATTGGTTTGAGTTATGATTTTTTTTTTTTTTTTTTTCTGAAAAATTAGATTTAAACTTGAACCTACTTTTGAGGCTTGTATGGTGAATATAATTGATTAGTGCTATGAGCTTTTTTTTTTCCTGAAAATTTACATTTAAATTTAGAAAGTATTTTTGAGTAGTAATTTCTGCTTATTTCTTCTTTTACAGATAGAATTTAATAAAGATCAGAGATCGAAGAACAAAGAAACCAAAGCTGGCAAGCAAGTGGTGGGAGAGAATAGATGTGGCGATGGCGGGCATGGAACCAGCCCCAGGTTCTCGCTACGTCCACCAGCAGCTACACAGACCGGACCTGCACTTACCCAGATCCTCACAACATCAACACCAAACAACCCAAATCCCAGATTCTAAAGACTCCCCCGAAAAGAACCAGAAACCCGACGACCCGGACCCCAACGCAGCCACGACAAGCTCCGGTGCTGCAGCCACCGCCACTCGCCGCCCTCGCGGCCGTCCTCCGGGGTCAAAAAATAAGTCAAAACCCCCTATAATCATCACTCGCGACAGCCCCAATGCACTCCGCTCACATGTTCTCGAAGTCTCGGCCGGCACCGACGTCGTCGAATGCTTATCAAACTACGCAAGACGCCGAGGACTCGGTGTCTCCGTCCTCAGCGGCGGCGGAACCGTCGCCAATGTGAATTTGCGTCAGCCCGCAGCACCAGCTGGGAGCGTCGTAACCCTGCATGGCCGGTTCGAGATTCTGTCGCTGTCGGGGACAGTGCTGCCACCGCCGGCTCCGCCCGGAGCAGGCGGCCTAACAATATTTCTGGCAGGAGGTCAGGGACAGGTGGTTGGGGGGAGTGTGGTGGGTCCGTTGGTGGCTTCAGGTCCGGTGATGTTGATGGCGGCATCATTTGCAAATGCAGTGTTTGAGAGGCTACCATTGGAGGAAGACGAGTCGGCAGTGCAGGTACAGCCGGCAGCGTCACAGTCGTCAGGTGTTACCGGTAGTGGTGGTGGTGGGAAATTGGGTGAGGGTACGGCAGGGGGCAGTGGTGGCAGTGGAAGTGGTGCTGGTGCAGGTGCAGGTGTTTCTTTCTATAATTTGGGAAAGAACATGGTGAATCATCAGTTTCCAGGTGATGTTTTTGGTTGGGGTGGTGGTGGTGGTGCAAGGCCTCCATTTTAATAGGGGCTTATGATTAGAAGGGATTTGCAGGGTTAGTTTCCGAGTGACGAGGAGGTTTGATCTCATAAGCCTTGATCTGGGTTTTTCGGCTTTAGATTCAAGAAGAATAAAGAAAAAACAAAGTAAAAGAAGAGATGAATCTTCTTAGCCATTTTATGTAGAAGTGGAAGAAGCAGAAGGAAGATTGATCAAGTCTTTCTTAAAGCTAAATTTGTAGTCCTACCAGAAGCAGGAAAAAGAGAGACTGAAAGATGAAACCCTAGTTTGAAATTAAAGGGATTTACAGACTTCTCAAGGTCAGTAGACTCAAATTCATGTACAAAAATTATAAGATTTATTTTTCCTGGATTTCTCTTCTTTCATGTGTGAAAGCCGTGCTGTTGCACATCTCTAGTCTCTTTCTCGTTTCGTCTCTTGTGTAATACTTCGTTTTATTTTTCCATTCTCATTGCATACAATTACATGACATATTTGCTTCTTGTACATCTTTTCTACTTAAACATAGGTACAAATAAAAGTATATTCTTAAAGTCCTTTCTATTAAATTTAAGTTGAATCGTAGTAAGGAAAAAAAAAACCCTAGGTATTGATTAGAATGAGCGTTTACCAAAAATAAAATAAAAAGACGGACAAAACTTAGTTTCTAGGGTTCAGTCAGAACCTTCAATTCAAACTACAGATATCTTAGTATTACCAAAGGAAAAAAAATATATGTAGATATCTTAGTCTGTCTTGCGTGTGAGCATGGATCCTTATCTTTTCTGCGCCCTAAATTTATTTTTTGCTTACCCAACTGAGAACTTTACAGTGATGAATCATAAAAAAAAAGCCTGATACTTTTTTTCTCCAGCACTGAACCTAGATAGAAGGCCAAGTTCTCTTTCTCTCTGCATCTCTGCCATTTCTGTTGAAACGTTATAACAGTAGTAAAAGAAAGCTCTCTTGTCAGTTACTAAACACGGGTAAATAACCCATCGAAAAGCTTTAAAACCACCCTGCAAATTTTCACCGTCTGTTTCACTTCTTGTTATGGAGTAATGGTTAATGGCCCAATGTATTTCCAACTGCTTGGGAAAAAAGAAACGAAAAATAAAAACATCCACTTCTCCACGGCATGAGCAAGTGTTGAAACTTGGAAAAAAAAATCTGCATACTAGGTGGCTTCTTTGGAACGTTGGGGTCATCCTTGCTTTTCTTTTTGGTTCGCTTTCAAACACTTCCAATTTGTCCTAAATTCCAAACTGTTTGATTTTGGTATCCTGTTAATCTCACAACCCCAGATGCATTTAGCCTCTTTTCTCATATTAATGAAAAGTAAGTTGTGAGTTTATTGAAACTAATCCCTGAAGTTATGGGTTTTGGTTCTTGGCTGGTAGGTTCTAGGCATTTTTGAAGTTCCAATGTTGAAATCACTGTTTTTCTTTTTTGGTAAAATAAGTTGAGATCGCTTGTTGAGTTACCTTCAGTGTTTAAGACAGTTGGAAGCTTTAATGCCTAACATGCAAGCGTACACATGCACAAACATAAAATAAATAAAACATGGGCTAGCAAACATGCATGCATCATACTTGAATGTGTGCCTGTGTTTGTATACCTATTTAGTTGGAGAGAGAGAGAGAGAGAGACCTTTTACCTTAAATCCAGGATTGCTGATGAAGTGATCAGAATCTCTTCTATAACGTTCTAACTTTCAATAGGTAAGTATTTTCATCCAACTACTTCTAGAAACTATATTGCATTTTAACATGTTTGTGAGACTGAAACACACACACAAACATTCCATTATGCATCAAATGAGGAAAGAGCCTAATTTCTTTGCAACTTCTGTAATGTACTTCCACCCAAGAGATAGTGTTGCAATTTTTTAATTGAAGCTTCAATGGAAGTGTTGGGTATTTGATACCCTTTTGAATGAAGATAGGACCTGGAGAAGAATTACGAACCAAAAAAGACTAATGTATAAAGTTCAGCATGTGCTAATATTGAAGAGGAAAGGAAGAGACACCTCAACGAGTTGTGTTTCTCATTCATCGAATGATTCTTCTTTGTACAACAACTTACATAGAAAAAGAAAGATAACACAATTTTCAAATATAACTAATAAAGGCAAACAACTACCAAGGCAAACAACTTTCAATGTAGCAATAAAACAAAGCTAGAGAAAATAAAAGGACAACACCACTACCAACATTTTGAAGACTAAACCTCTTTATAAACTGAACCGTCAGTTGAAGTGGAGAGCAGCACATTACTCAACATACTCCCCCTTAATGTGATGCTCATAAACACACATTGCTTCTCTAAGATGTTGAAAATTTTCTTTTGGAAGTGTCTTTATGAGTATGTCAGCAACTTGTTCTTCTAACCTGCAAAACTTCAGTTGGATTTCACCTTCTTCAATAGCTTCTCGAATAAAGTGATGTTTGATTGCAATGTGGCGAGTATGATTGTGAAAAACGTGATTTTTTGTCATATAAATGACTAATTTGTTGTCACAAAAAATCTCAATACCTTCTTCTTGTTTCTCACCAATGTCTTCAAGAATTCTTCGTAACCAAATAGCTTGAGAAGTTGCATGAGCAGTTGAAACATATTCTGCTTCAGTAGAAGACTGAGCAAAGGATTGTTGTTTCTTTGATGACCACGAAAATACTCTAGAACCAAACATTCATGAGTCAAGTGAGAAGACATAACCTGATGTGCTTTTTATATCATCAACACATCCAACTCAATCACTATCACACTAGCCAACAAGTTTCAATAGCTTGTTTGTTTCATATCTAACTCCAAAGTTCTTTGTACCTTGAAGATAGTGTAGCACTCTTTTTACTGCACCAAAATGAATTTGACTTGGACTATGCATAAACCTTGAGAGTAGACTTGTTGCAAATATGATGTTCTGCCTTGTTGTAGTGAGATAAAATAAATTCTTCACCAAACTCTGATATAGAGTTGCATCAACCTTTTTTGTGCCATCATCTTTACTTAACTTTTCATTCATCACAACTGGAGTTGCAATGAGCTTGCTTTCATGCATTCCAAATTTCTTGAGAATTTTTTTAGCATACTTCTTTTGTGAAATGAAAACTCCTTTTTCTTCTTGGTATATTTCAATGCCAAGAAAGTGACGTAGTAAACCCAAGTCACTCATTTTATATTTTTTTAGCATTTCATTTTTAAATTCTTCAATCATCTTTTTATTGTTTCCGGTAAACACCAAATCATCAACATAAAGAGCAACAATTAAAATGTCAGACATACCTTGCTTCTTGACATACATTGTTGGTTCGCTATTGCTTCTTTGGAACCTTTTCTCATTGAAGTATCCACCAATTTGACTGTACCAGACTCTTGGTGCTTGCTTTAGCCCATACAAGGCTTTATTTAGCTTGTACACCTTCTCTTCTTCACTTTAGATAACAAATCCTTGTGGTTGTTCAACATAAATCTCATATTGCAATTCTCCATTCAAGAATGCTGATTTAACATCAAGTTGGTACAACACCCATCCTTTGTGAGCTGCAATGGAGATGAGAGCTCTAATGGTGTCAAGTCTTGCAACGGGAGCAAAAGTCTCATTGTAATCAACACCGGGCTGTTGTGAGTACCCTTTGGCAACCAATCTTGCTTTATTTCTTTGCACCGAACCATCCGGGTTGTATTTCACCTTGTAAATCCACTTCACTCCAATGACTTCTTTATCTTTAGGTCTGTCCACAAGTTCCCAAGTGTTGTTTTTCTCAATTACTTCAATTTCTTCATTCATTGCTTGTCTCCAAGTCTTTTCTTTTGCCGCTTCTTCAAAGCAATCCGGTTCAACAATGCAAAGATTACACCTTTCATAAACATCACTCAAACTCCTCATTTTTCTTGGAGTTGAGTTTGGTGTAGATGAGCTTGAACTTGGAGAACTACTAGGAGAGCTTGTTGGAGACGATTGTGGAGTTGATCTTGGAGATGAGGGGGCTGATTCATGATCACTTGCTTCATTATTTTCTTCTTCATTTGTTGATTTTTGTTGCTGGACATTAATAAAAATAGCCTTCTTTTCAACCTTTTCTTCCTCCCAATTCCAAGAAGCATCTTCATCGAACATCACATCTCGGCTAATGATGACTTTTTTGCTCTTCAAGCTATAAAGCCGGTAGCCTTTAGATTTTGAGCTATAGCTAACAAATATGCACTTCTCACTTGTTTCATCAAGCTTTTGCCTTTTCTCCTTTGGAATTTAGGCATAACAAACACACCCAAATACTTTGAGATGCCTCACTGATGGCTTTCTTCCACTCCATGCTTCAATTGGAGTTTGATTCCACACGGCCTTTGTTGAACACCTATTTATCAAGAACACTACTGCATATACTGCTTCAACCCAAAAAGATTTAGGCAACCCCTTTTCATGAACCATAGACTTTGCCATCTCTATCACGGTTTGATTCTTTCTTTCGGATACCCCATTTTGTTGTGGAGTATAGCCAATCGTGAGTTGCCTTTCCATGCCTTCATCTTCACAAAATTTATCAAATTGTTTTGAAGTATATTCTTTTCCCTTATCACTTCTCAAACATTTAATAAAATGGCCACTTTTTTTTTTAACAAGACTTTTGAATTTTTTGAAAATTGTAAAAACTTCAAATTTTTGTCTCATGAAATAAACCCAAGTCATGCGGAAAAAATCATCAATAAAGAGAATGAAGTAGAGATTGTTACCATGAGAGGGAATGCTCATAGATCCGCATACATCGGTGTGAATTAATTCTAACACTTGTTTTGCCCTCCATGCTACTCCTTTCAAAAAAGATTGCCGGTGATGCTTCACAAGTGTGCATCGTTCGCAAACATCATTTCTTTCTTCCATTATAGGCAGCCCTTCCACCATTTTCTTTTGATGAAGAAGCTTTAGATTATAAAAGTTTAAATGTCCGAACCTTCGATGCCATAACCAAGACTCATCACAAATTTGAGCTTTCAAGGCAACATCACCCATATACTT
>JAOXJP010113914.1:0-14041 GCA_025762735.1 Platanus orientalis
GACACATCTTGGGTCATACTACATGAACCCTATGAAGCTACATGCATGCCTTTACCTTCTTGAGTGTTGGATCCCGGCTTAAGTTTTGGTCTTCAAAGATTGACTATTGGAGCTTCTTCTACACTTTTTTTCCATGGATTTGACAAATGATGTCTTGCATCAACAACATGATTCAAGTGACAAGAGAAGCTTCAGAGGTTTCTTGAGGGTCTAAGTGTCTGTTGTGAAGGAAAAAGGGTAAAATTGTAATTTTTTTCCTGTGATGTTTCATTATAAGAAGGGTTACAGAGGCTGAAAAAATTTGAATGTAACAAGATTGGTAATCTTAAATATGGACCCTCAGAGTCCTATTGATGCTTCTTCAAGAATTAGGGATTGACCAAAAATTGTGTATTTTGACTGATCCTTGAAATGGCACTATACATGGTCTGATACAGATGATGACTTTTGGTGATTAAATATCCGGGAAAGATTTCATAAGAGATGTCTAACCTCATAGAGTCCAGGCTTGATCTCCCTAAACCGGGGTTACCTAAGGTCTAATCCTAAATATTGCTTTTATGTGTTTACTCATTCCATAGGTAACCCGGGTCAAAATTTGGGGGCTTAAAAAAGGGAAATATTGTTTTCAAATTTTTTAGATAAATCAAAGAACTTATTAATTTTGAATTCTAATTAACCTATGAATTTTGAGGGATTGATTCTTCTCTAAAGGATCGTGCAAATATAGTGAGATAGAAGGCTTAGTCTATGTTTGGTTAAATCTCAATGATAATGTGGTTAATTTCCATACACAACATGGAGACCACAACAATTGTCAAAAATAAATATATTTTCCTCCATAATTCAAATTTAGTGGTTTATATTTTAAAATTTAAGAAATTATAAATTAGTATTTTTAGACATAATCCTTACATGTGTACCCTAAATACCTTCAAGGCTTCACGAACTCGACAAAACTCTTACATAAAAGATTGTTTTCTAATATGCATCTATTTTTCAATAGTTTAAAGTTCAATAAATTTACCAAAAAAAAAATATTTACTAAAAATTCATTTAATTTTTTGTTGTGAAAATGTCCTCTTTTCCTTATATTCCATTATATGGTATGAAAAAATGGCTATAATGAATATATAGGTCAAGATGAATTATCATATGGGCATACGATATTTTTCTTGTTCTCATAGTCTAAATTGGCATCAAATGGAAACTTAGGGCATAGTCCATGTGAAATGTTGAGAGATGAAAATTAAAAAAAAAAAAAATCATATACATATGGAACATGGCATCTATGCTACACACATTATTAATCCATAACATGTCATAAATTCATATTATGTCATTGTTACAAATATATGCCCTCCAAAGCTATTTTGTAAATTAGTTATTAATTATTTTCAATAGTTATTTATTCTTTATTTCACATGTATGTTTATGACATTTATATTATTTAATGTCACATATGATGTTGATATAAGGTATACCTTAGATAACACAAAAAATACCATATTGGTGATTGATGAATCACTAGCAAGAGATACGAGCTTTCAGTTTCTTTGTATGACTTAAATGGATCTCAGTTATGGATGATGACTAGATACTTCATTATATAATGGATGTTTCATGTTTTGTTACTACACATGGTAGAGTAGTGAATCTCAGTAATTGGGGTAATGGACCCTAATTAAACATGATGATGCATGTAACACATGATAAGAAAGGCTTTGAGTGCCTTACATGGGTCCCACTACTACCTCTCACATGTCTTGCATGGACCCAACTACTTCTCACACATCTTGCACCTCTCCAACATTACCTACACCCCCACAAAATATCTTGAAAGCTTGGAGATAAGTATTGGTGAAGGAATAGAAAGTTTAGTCTTTTGGAAACTCTTTTGTGAGAAAGTTTTTTTTTTTTTTTTTGGATTCTAATTATACACAATTAATAGACTAAAGCCCCACACGTTTTTAGCTTAATAAAATCCTTCTTTGAGAAGGTCTTCTCACGTTTTTGAAAAAGTTCTTTTATTTTTTTCTTCAACAAGACTCTAAAATTATTCATGGCATCAGAATTGAGCTCTCATCCACACATACACAAATGACTAGATCATCAACATCCTACACTCTCTCTACTACTAATCTTCTTCAACTCATCATGATAGTAACTAAATTACATATTCTTCCTTTGATCCTTAGTTTCAAACTCATTGATCATCTCAACAAAGATGTGCCAACACCAATAACAAAGACAAAATTAGATGCAGATATTCCAAATATGAAGTTCAAATAATGGAAACATGTTGATTCTTTACTACATGACTAGATTATAGGCACACTTTTTAAAGAAGACCTTAGCCATGTAATTGTTTTAAATACTTCACAAGAAGTATGAAGATGCATAGACGAAAATTATCTTCAAGAAACAAATGAAAGAAAACTCCAACTGAAACGCTAACTGTATGTACCCAAAAAAGAAACCATGTACTTGAGTGAGTTTCTTCTGAAATTCAAGATAATTTTTTATTTTCTTGTAGCAATACAAAAGCCAGTATCTAATGAAGGTAAGAATGTCCAACTCTCCCAATGTCTTAGAAAAAACTATGATGTAATTATTACAATGTCACTCTCAAAACCCCCTTTTCCAACATTCAACCAGTTTGTCTATGATCTCCGTAATGGTGGAACTCATGCCAAGAAGAAAGAAGATGCCACTGCCCAACATAATGGTGAAAGAATGATTTGAACATGATCGTGGCAATGGCCAAAACTTTAACTCAAGAGGATGTGGTTTTTCTCTTATCAATTAACCCCAAAATTCACTAGGCCATGAAAATTAATTTCCACCCAATCATGCATCACTCAATCAACCAAATACTCAAGATGAATCCTTCTAAGATAACAAGAATGATAATTTCCAAAGGAGTACATCTACAAATCAAAGAAATTCATTTCAAAACAATTCTCAATGTCAGATTTGTGGATGTCTAGGGAATACAATTGTTAATTGTTGGTTTAAGTATGATAATGCTTATAATGTTGATGAGAATCTACCTCTTGCTCTTACTGCTACTACATTAACAAATACTTAAGGTCATGATCCGAATTGATATATGTATATCGGGCTACAACTCATATGACATCGAATGTAGGTAATATTTAGTATTCCAATGTTTATAATGGGCATGATAATGTTATTGTGAATAATGGATCTCATTCAAAAATTTCTCACATTGGTAATATTATAGTTGCACTCTTCTCATAGAAAATTATATCTTAATGATGTGCTAGTTTTACTTGAGATTAAAATGAACTTACTATCAATTCTTCAATTAACAAAGGATCACTCATACTTTTGAATTTTGTTTTTCTAGTTTCAAGAAAAAAATAAGAGTGCAGATATTGGCAACATAGCATAGACAAAGAGGTCTATACGCATTGACTAAAGGGGGAGAAGTTGCAACATTAGCTACAATAAAGTATGGCAAGACACCAATGGATCTTTGGCATCAAAAGCTTGGACATCCCAATTCCAAGCTTCTTAATGTCTTAAACTCTAAAAAAGTTATTGATGTTTTTGGTTGGTTGAAAATTGAGAAAGTTTGTAGTAGTTGTCAGATGGAAAAAATTTGTTGTCTTCCTTTTTCATTGAATATTAAAATTGCAACTATTCCATTGGCTAAGATTCTTTGTGATTTATGGGACCTGCCCCAATTCCATCAGTACAAAATTTTAAATATTATTTCATTTTTTTATGATTATACACATTTTACATGGCTATATCCCTTGAGAAATAAATTTTATTTATTTAATATTTTCTCACATTTTAAAAGATGCTGAAAAATTAGTTTGGACATAAAATAATATTCTTCAGTGTGATAGAAGAATCGCATGCCTTCATCTTTTCTCAATATGGAGACTCCATTTTTCAAGTTTTATGGTGTTATTCCATATTGCTTCTCATTGAAATTTTTTGCTTGCATATGGTTTTTCTAACCTGAGGAATCATTCCAGGAATAAGTTTGGGCCAAAATCTTATCCTCGTATTTTATATGGATATAGCCCAACTCATATAAGTTATTGTTTCCTGCATCCTCTCACTAAGAGAGTTTTTCTTTCAAACCATGCTGTTTTTTATGAGAAAATATCTTTATACTGATCCAAAGTTGTTGTTTACCTCTTCTTAAAATACTAGAAATATTTCTACCTAGTCAAACTTTGCAAATTGTTTTCTTCAACCCAAAAGACCACCTCCATAGTTATTATAGCAAATACATCATAAGTACCACCTTAGTTGGCCACTATTATTTTCCCTACTTATGATACATCTCTTTAGAATGTTGAAAATCTAGTTCCCTCCATGATGTCGCAAGCTATTATGCCATCTGAAAATGATGCTCCTATTGCATACATTGAAGATGAGAACACAACTAATGCTCTTATTCCCAAGGGTCATCTTCCTATCTTAGGTGATGGAGATTTGGCTACCTTTAGTGGCATCATATCCTTTGATGTGCCCACTAGGCACTCTTTACATTGATTTACCTGTGATTACTACACCTTTAGCTTCAGTGCGTTCCCTATCATCAACATCAACTGATAATATACACCCCATGACTACCAAGAAAAAGGTTCGTGATCAGCAAGCATTGCTTGCCTTGTATCCCACTGATCTAGCTGAACCAAAGAGTATCAAATCCTCACTTCAAAGTCCACATTGGTTGGCTATTATGAACGAAGAGATTCCAACTTTGAAACATAACCACACTTGGAAGTTATTACCTCGACAACCTAACATGAATGTGGTAGGATCTCACTACGTTTTTAAAACTAAGCTCAAGTCAAATGGATCTATTAAATGTTTTAAAGCAAGGTTAGTTTCAAAAGGTTATAATTAATCAGTTGGTATTGATTTTAATGAGACATTTAGTCCTATGATAAATCCTACCACCATTATTTTAGTCATTTGTTTTGCTATTGTTTGTGGATGGTCTATTAAATAACTTGATATAAAATATGTCTTTCTAAATGGGCATCTCAAGGATGTGTTATAGTAAAATGAGTTGTAATTGTCAATTCCATTCTATGAGTAAACGTATATGTATATAATGGTCCAACTAATGTAAGACTACATGTTTGTATATGCAATGTTATAAATGTATTGAGTCATGTAAGGCTAGTCTAGGATGATCTTTAGAAGGAAAATCATGCAAGACTAGATGAGAGAGGAGCCCAAAGGCAAGAAGTAAGAGACTCGAAAGCTATGTAGAGGAAAATTCAAGCAATTCTCACGCTAAGGAAGAGCACCTCAAGAAACTATGAGCTTCACCAGAAAAGTTACTTGAAAAGGTTAGTGGGTAACTATTCATGAGTAAAGACTGGAACCAATGACCCTAGGAGATTGTAGAGACCTTGCCCATGAACCTTAGGTGGAAACCCAAGGGTTGCCAAGAATTCTATATTAATGTAAAATGTGTAATTGTCAATTTCATTCCAAAATGTAAAAGTACATGTTGTAAGTAGTAGTGATTCTAAGTCTTACATGTATGTAAAAGTTGTAATATTCATTAAGTCATTTACGTCCAAGTCAAAGTTTGAAAGAGCTTCATAAGGACCACATCTCAAGAAGTCGGATGAAGAAGGACTAGAAGTGCAAAGACTTAAAATGGCCAAAGTCAAACATGTAAGAGTGTCTCAAGCTCAATTTAAGCACCTCAAAAGCCAACCTTGAGCTTCACATGTAAAAGGACCATTCAAGCTGGTTGGTAAGTGGTATTCATGAGTAGACTAAACCAAAGATCATTGCTAGCATCTAGAGACTTTCCCATGAACCATAGGTGGAATCCAAAGTGGTTTCCTTGGAAAAAATTAAGTTAAAAAGAAAAAAAAATGCCTCTTAAACTTTAAATGGTCATAACTTTTGATCCTAATATCCATTTATGACCCATAAGTACTCAAAATGACCAGCTTGATAAGATCTAACTAAAAATTAGGATCAAAATTTGATTGATCAAAAAATAGATCAATCAATATTTAGATTGATCAAGAAGGTTTGGCCTGATTGATCTAGAGTGGTAGAAAATGAATTTTTTGGCTCGCAAAAAAATTCACAATGACTGTAATTTTTACCATTGGAAAAGAGTGGTGGGGAACTTTATAGAAAGGTTTTGCTCCTCTATAAATAAGGAACAACTCTCAATGGTTTAAATAATGATTTACACATGAAAATTTATTGATATAATCTTTATGAGCCAAACCTTCGTAAATCTCTGAAAGAGCTAAGAGGCAACCTTTAGAATGACCTTGAGTCTTTATTTATAGTCAAATCCATGCTAAGTTCATGAGAGAATCTTTCCAACTTATAGTTTTATCCTTTGAAGAGCTTAGAGAGCTAATCTTTGAGGTAAAACCTTACCTCTCCATTAAGTGGTCACTATAGTCAAATCAGCCTACAAAGAAGCAAACCAACAATGGATGAATTTCCACATTCTACCAAATGTATAGCCTTCACCAGAGCCACTAAAAGAAGATTCACAAGCACATGCTAGAGTCACTAAATACAGATTCTCAAGGCATTCATCGGAGTCACTAGACAGGGCGCACTTAGTGTAGTCACTAGGTGCGATCTTACCAGGTAAGTGGATTCTTGTTGAGATTATAAGTACTTCAAGTTATTTAATTTTTCTATAAAAGATTAAAAAATCTATTAATAAAAATATCTAGCTTGGAGAAGAGTTTGAGAGTGGACGTAAGCATTGTAGAGTGGTCAAACCACTATAAATGATTGTCATTTATTGTGTGATTTCTTGTGTTTATTGTTATATTTTGTTGTGCAAATTACCTTTGTTCTAATTGTTCACATAATTATTTCATTGCATATTTAAGTCACTCAATTAGAATTTCAATATAGAGTTAAAATAACGAAAAATATATATTTTTTGACAATTTCTGTAATTCCCCCAAACCCAGACTCGGATAGGATCCGTAAGCAGCTCAGATTTGGATCATTACATTGATTTGATAACTAATGTTCATAGTATAATAGTCCATAAATATTACGCTTACTCATAATCTTATTGTTCATTTTCTTATATTACTAAGTACACTAGTCTTATAGTTCATATTCTAAATTCAAAGATAGTGGAAGTGATACAATGTCCAATAATCCATAAGAGTTCAATAAATCATAATAGAAGTATCATTGCAATGTAATCATATCAAAAGTAGTACAGCAGAAGTAGACTACTAAGCTCCAAAAGTAACAATGGGTCAAGGTTTAAAGAACTATATAAGGGGTTCCCTTTCACCCAAACATCATCAAAAGGGAAAGAACATACAATTTCCCAAAATATCCTTAATCTAAAATAGGGTTCCAAGTGTCCTAAGACAACTATAAATAAACAAAAAAGGCTGGATTCATCATGGCAAGTCTCTATGGATGGAAGACCTACAATCATAGTCAGTCTGAAAAACAAAATGACTAGGTTAGTCCCAACTTGTAAGCAATCAATCTGACTATAGATAATCTGAGGCAAGAAGCATAAACCTGAGTACTAGCAAGTCAAAAATCAATATAAAAATAAACAGAGATCAATCAATAAACATATCATCCAAGTACGAAACTGTTCAATAGGAAAACATCAAATTAAAGTTGATGATCCAATACAAGGTTCTAAATTCAAATAAATAATTTTGATTTTACAATTCAGAGTCCAACATTAAGTACAAATAATAGTCGGTATCCAGACAAGTAGTTTAATACGAAGACAAAAGTCTATGAGTTCAATGACATATGTTAGGTCTAAAGGATTTGATGTTCAATGATTTGAAATGTCTGAAGTCCAATAATTCACAAGTTCGAAGACTAATGATTCGAAGTATTCAATGTTCAATGATTCAGGTGCTTAAAGTTCAATATTTTCGAAGGTTCGAAGTCTAAATGTTTCAAAGGCCCAAAGTAAAATATCTATATCCTCAGGTCAACCCTAAGGGTAGAGTTTAAATCTTTTTCCAAACCCTAAGAGTAGAGCTAAAATCCCACATTGTAACCCCAAAGATAGGGTCCAGATCTCCTGATAATCCCTAGAAATAGGACCAAAATTCTATGAAACCAAAGAGCACGATCTAGAGCACTTTCTCACACTTAACCTTGTGAGTGGGGCCCAAAAGTCAATGGTCACACTTAGCCCTGTGACGGGGCCTAAAGGGGTCAAAGGTTCCAACTTCGATAATGTTCACATCAATAAGTTTGAAATGGTCACTAATTTCAAAAGTTCGAAACAATGCTACAAGTCAATAAATAAATCTTAGGCATATGGTTGTCATGGTTTAAATAGATCATACTCGTCACTTAAAATTAGTCATTTAAAAGATCAATGATAGATTCAAAAATATGAATTCACTAAGATTTGATGTTAGTTCATAATTCAATAATCATGCATCCAAATCATCCTTAGTTCAATGAGATTTCACATAAAATCAATGATTCGAAACATAGAATAAGATTCAATGGTCCACATGATTCAAATGATCATATAAGGAACAAAGAGTTTGATAAATCAATAAGTTCAATGCAATTTTACAGAATATTAAAGAATCAATAGCTTTACAATGGATTTAAGTGTAGAGATGAACTCAATGATACTTTTAGTGTCCCAAATAAATGGCAAAGCAAGATTGCCTATCAATTCAATCATTAATAGTGTAGATCTTAAAGGATCACCATTTCACATAGAGTTTCAAAGGAATCACATGAGTAAAATCAAATTTCACATGATTTAAAGGATACAATGAAGGAAATCACTCTACGTAATGTCTAAGAACAATAATCTTTCACAAAATAGGTGTTGATCTAAAGATCAAACAAGATTCAATGATTCAAATCATGAGTCTATAGAATTTTTCAGAAGTTCTAAGAAAATGGATTATACTAAGATTAGGGAGCATAATCTCTAATAAAATAAGCTTGAATCCATAGATCTAACATGGTTCAATGATTTTGAACAAAGATTTTCAAAGATTCCTAAGAATTTAATTACAAAACCACAAAGATCTAAGAAATTCATAAAGGGAATCCATCATAATATCCATAGTAAGCAAGATAACTTATAATCTTTTCAAATCCTTACTCTTGTCAAATACCCCTTGCTTCACTCTCTTGAATCTCCTTTGTCTACAATATTAGTGTAAATCTATCATCAAATAAAGAAATCTAAGAAGATCAAGAGAAGAAACCATCAAATTTGATTCAGTCTTCCAAGAGTGGGTTGCATAAATCAAATTGGGAAAGAATATCTCATCCTTCCTCCCAAATCTCCTAATTCTCTCTCACTCTTTCTTTATAAGTTCTACATGGTCTTTTGGACCTAAATGAGGTCATAGAATGGTTATATTTCATCACAAATGAGATCCCACATGAGTGGGGGTTGAATTAGAATGAGCCACATTAATTCTATATGTGCATATTTATTTTTGGATTTCCTAAGCATGATCGGTCACAAGATTTGTGACTGGTCACGTTTGTGATCGATCACAGGATTTTGTGATCAGTCATGATTGTGATCGATCAAAGATCTTATGATTGGTCACACCTATGATCAATTAGGAAGTTTTCATGATTGATCATGATTGTTGGGCATCCTTTTAAAGAAACACCTAAGTGTTGTGACCCATGTTTGTGATTAGTCATAGGGCCTTGTGATCAATAAGGGATTTGTGATTGGTCACACCTGTGATCAATCATAGATGTTGAATTCTAAATTTTTTTTCATTTTAGTCAATGTGGGTCCCTCTAAACCATTTTAAATTTTTTCTAGTCTCTCCTAAAACATGTATAGGTCCTTAGAGCACTGAGGTCAGTCCTCTTCCTTATAATATAGGTTTCACATCCAAGCACATGGTATTGGGTTAGAGTCTCTAAACTTACTTGATCTATGTGTAGGATGTAACAGTTTCGATCGATTGAGCAAAATGCTCTCAGAACCCTAAAACTTTTGATTGATTAGAATCTGTTTGAATCGATCGAGAAGAATGCCTTAAGAACCCTAAGACTTTCAATCAATTAAAGACCTCTCGATCGATTAAAAGGGCTTGGATCAATTTAACTACCCAGAATCACACAAAATCTTTCCATCCCAAGAATCACAATGGGATAATTTTTTACCGTTGGAGGAGTGTGTAACACTTCGCATTGCACTTAAAAGGAAAAACTGTAATTTTCCCTCGTAAGGGTAAAATGATCATTTTACATGTTTTAAACAGACCATAAAGTGGTTTAGAAAACCTTGGGACCAAGCTAGAATTGTTGAACCCAAATTTGACATTGAACCTGTCAAGTTCGGATGCTGCCTAAAAGCATAATTGTGGCAACATCACAGGCACACCTGTACCAATTTCAAGAGAATTAGAATGCAAACCATACATTATTGGAAATTTCTAGGAGTTTGCTTTCCAACACCTCAAACAGTGTATAATTAGGAGTTTTCTAGAAAAATTTATGGTTTTTCCATGAGGTGTCCGCATTGAAAATTCAGAAGACATGAGTCATGATGGGTCATGCACAGGTCACAGCATGACTGGTCACTAATCTCCTGACAGGTCACAGCATGACTGTTCATGCTTAGGAGTCACAGTCCTTGGGACTTTATTAAGGAGCTTGTGACCGATCACAAATCTCTTGATCGGTCACAGTGTAATCAGTAATGGTGTGATGAGTCACAACATAACCAATCACAAATCTCATGATCATTCACAGTGTGACTAATCACATACAAGTCACAACCCAAAAAGTGAAATTCTAAAAATTTCTAATGTTTCCCACTTTGTGACATGGCTTTCAACCATTAGACCTCCATACATGTGGGATCTCATCTTGGATGAATTATAACCTCTCTAAACCCTCATTTAGGTCATTTAGAACAAAAAGTAAAGGTTAGAGATATTAGAGAGGCTTGGGAGAGAAAGAGAGTTTTTTTCCCAATTTAATAAACTTCACTCCTATCGGCATTGCGAAAAGACCGGGGAGGTCTACCAGCCCCACTTCGGGGAAGAACTACGTCTGGATTGTTGGCATCTGGGCTATGGTTTTCTGGCGGGGTTAGACGTCTACCTCCTTTTCAGGGGAAGGGAGGATACGGGCCTTTCAGGGATCGGGCTAGGCACTAAGGCCTAAGGTTGGCTCTCTTACTATGTCTAGTTTCTAGGGTTTTAGGTAAGCTATTTGGTTGTGATTAGGGATAGTGTTAAGCACCTCAATCACTCACCTTTTTAGGGTGGCTCCTCTGACCTAACCATTTTTTAAAGTTTCATTTAGTAGTGAATAAAAATAAGGGTTTTAAGAGAATTTTGTGTCAGTATGCCTAATCTTTTAGGCATACACGTCTGATCTTTCACAGAGTGAATGTTCAGGCGTATGGTCTTGGTTGGGCCCCACTTGACCTTTACAGTTAATTCCAAATTCTGGAATTCATGTAGAAGATGTGTTTTAGGAGTTTTGTATGTCTATGGGTTACTGTGGATGGTCAAACACCTAGGGATAGAAATAGGTGCTATTTTGATCAGGTACGCTTGAAATTATAGGTACACCTGATCTTTCACAGAATGAAAAATTAGGCATACTACTTTAATTGGGTCCTTTTTGACCTTGGTGACATGTCAAGTGATTTGGGCCTCAAAATGAAGTTTTTTACAAAGGTTGAGGGTCTATTATGTGTCAACATAGAATTGAGGGTTACTTGAGAATTTCCTATTCTGGTATGCCTAAAAAACTAGGTTATGCCTGAAAATAGGGGTATGCCTGATCTGTATTGTGTATTTTCCAAAAATCCAGTAGTCATTTTCTGTATTTTTGGGTTATTTCTTGGGGTCCACTAACCGTGGGATTTTTTAGGAGGGTGGGTGGCTACCTCAGGGAGGTCTCTGAGTAAGCTTAGCCCTTGGAGATTAGGTGAGACTCTCATTTGGATTTTTCCAAAGGAATGGGTATTGTGTATTCAATATAATTTTAACAGTGAAGACAAGATTATGGGACCCATTTCTTAGGATTTAGAAATGGGGTGGGTCCTAAATTTGGCAGGGAGGTCAAGAGGTGAAACATGAACCCTTAGTTCAAATTTTAAGCTCAGATTCATTATCTACACAGAGTTATTGTAATGAACTACTTCGAATAAAAAGGAAAAAATGTAATTTTACACCCATAAGGGTAAAATTATCCTTTTACATATTTAAATATACCATAGGGTGGTTTAGGAAACCATTGGACCAAGTTAGAAGTGTAAGACACAAGTTGGGTCTCAAACCTATTAAGTTCAAAAGTTATCCCAACCTTGCATTTGGGGTACATTCGCTGGCCCACTGGAACAAATACTAAGATAATTGGAAGTTATATCATACCTTGATAAAAATATCTAGGATTCTACTTTTCATAAAAATAAACAGTATGCAATTATTAGTTTCCTAGAAGAAGTTATGCCCATTTTACCACGAGGTGTCTGTGCTGATAAGTCAACATATTTGGGGTAACTTCCAGATCCACTAACACTAATACCAAGTGAAATAGGATATGATCCATACCTTTTTAGAAAGTTCTTTAAGTCTAGTTTTCAACCCAACAAATGGAGATCAATTCTGAGTTCTATAGATAAAGTTATAAGTGTTCTAGTAAAAGGGGCAAAATTGGGAAAAACTTGTTTGGATTGATCCAGTTTGATCCAACTTATTCGGATCATTACAAACTTATTTGGATCAATTCTGGATTGATCCAAGACCTTTTGGATGTCAGAAAAATGCTTTAAAAGTGTTGGATCAATCCAAATGCCTATAATACAATTTTTTTTAGGAAAAAAGTGATTTTTCTTCATCTTGGGAGTGAGGGACCCTCCCAACTCGACCCAACACCCTAAAAATATCTTAAAGAAACTCTAGTGACATCATTTTATAACAAAAGAGAAAGAGTTAGAGAAGCTTAGAAAAATTGGGAGCTAAGTGTGGGAGAGCTTCCCTAATTAGGTAAGTTCCTCTTCTAATCTTGGAAAAATGTTAGAGTAAGCATTTTTCTTTCAAGATCTAGCCTAAGTAAGCATGAATTTCTACTTCTTTACCTAGGTTTATGTATTCTAACCATGAAATGCTTTGGTTTATTCTTGAGGAAGGAGGGGTTGGCAAAGGCAAAGGGATTTTGGAGGAGGATCTTCTTGTGCATTGAAGGTTGGAGCTTTTGGTGAGTAGATATTTAGTTTATACTCATTTTTTCATTCTTAGGATCATAGATTTATGCAAGATGACCTTGGAGTTAGTAGTTCTACATTTATTCTTTATGAGTTTGACTATTTTCTCATGAAGAACATTGATTTCATGGATTGTGTGAGTTAGATATGTTGTTTATGCACACCTTCATTTCCTAGGATCTTAGATATGATGATTGTGAGTTATATTTTGGTGGATTCATCTCTATTTCCTTTTAAGAATTTTGTTTCCTTATAAATAGATCATGTTGCCTTGAGATGACCATGTTGGTTATTATTTTCTTGTTGATTTCCATTATGTTTTTGGGTTGTAGAGTAGTGTTATTGTGAATGGAGTTTTATGGGATGGATTGAATAACATTTATTCTATGTGATGAAGTTTGGGAGCTTGATTTACTGTTGATGTAGGGTGTGAAAGGTTTCTTATGGTGAATATTGGGTTTTCCCTTTGTTTCCTTTAAATCCCTTAATTCTTACAACTACATATTTGATAAAATGTCTCTTATAGATTTTACATATTATTTAAATGTTTCTTGGATGTCTTTCGACTCCCTGCATGAGCCTAATGTCTCCTATACTAGATTATCTCAAATATATGTTGGCTTATAGCAATTGGTGATGCTCTATTGACTCTCCATGTTAGTCTATTACTCTCTTTGGTGTGTTTCATTCGATTCATGTTTCACCATGATAAATTGTGCTAATTCCATTAATCCTCATGTGGCCACGTTATTCTGTGATATCTCTTAGTGGCATGTGCATGTTATCATTGGCATGAGTATGTTGTCCTTAGGATGGTTT
>JAOXJP010113925.1:0-14040 GCA_025762735.1 Platanus orientalis
ACTGATTCCAATCAGGGGGGCAATTGATTCCAATCAAGTCTAAAATTGGTCTGGCCCATTAGTATTACAAGGGTACTCAGACATTGAGGGGGGGCAGTTGCCCCCCCTTGCCCCTATGTGGCTCTGCCCCTGGGTATAGGTTTCGGTTCCATGATATATACTTGTACATTCTTGTACTTTTTCTCTCTATTTTAATAAAATTTGATCATTATCCATCAAAAAAAGAGTCTGTGGCTACATACTATTCTTTTAACCTTTGCTGTCAATGGGATAAAACTGATCACTACTAGACCCTCACAGCTAAATATCCTGAAGATGCAGCAGCTTGTTGAGAACTTGTGGAACAAAATTGTGTGTTTGAGTTATTGGCAAGGTTGAATCCTGAATATACGCAAGTTTGAGTTCAATTTTTTGGGACTTGATACCTCTCCATCTCTACCTGAAGTTTACTCTCATCTCCACCAGAAAGAAAGGTACCATAGTGCTATGCTGCAACAAGGGGGTAGAATTGGGACAAGTGGTTGTGGTAGAGGGAGGACTAGAGTGGTACCATATGATAAAAATAGGTTGAAGTGTGAATATCGTGGTTGCCCACGTCATACCAACAAGACTTGTTAGGACCTTCATGGTCATCCATTGAGGTACTACCAGCGGTAATAGTGGTAGTGGATCCTGTTTCGGTGGGGGCAATAGATTCAATGCACATTCAATAACTTCAACTGGCTCACCTTAGGACCTACACCCTCAGCTTCTACTGGCTCTGCTAATAGGACAGTTTTACAATAGAAGAAATGGATTCTCAATGCCGACTTACACTTCATCATTTGCACATTCATATACCTCAATTTCTACTTTCAGTGCTCTGTCTCCACACTAGCCCCTCCTGGATCATTAAGGTCGTGTTTGGATGTGCTATTTCCCCGCGCTTTCAGCGGTGGGCCAGCGGAAATATTCTTACCCCTGCGTTTGGTTTGTCATGTTTTGGTTTGTTGGATCCTCTGAGTGTGGTGGTAGAAACGTTGTTTCTACTGATCCATCTAACTTTCTGGTATAGACAGGTTCTGTGGTTGTGATTGCTTCATTGCGGCCATGCAAATTTTCATACTGAGTGATCCATTTTTCAGGAAGTAACGCCTAGAGTTCGGATGTAGTGAGTTGTCGAGGAACATAAGTGCAAGTAGGGACTATGGCTACATTGATCTTTAGGAAGAGGGCATCCTGAGTTTGGGCAAAGTCAAGGATGGGGATATCAAAGGAGTGATTTTGGATGCTGTAGGCAATCCGGTGATGCAAAGTGGTTGCTATGGATGTGGCCACTTGGGGAGCCCCAGTAATATGAACTTGGACTTTTAAGGCATCCATAGCTTGTGGATCTTGAAGACAGATATTGAAGTTAGGAAAGAGGGTGACAAGCACCGTTCCTGCATTTAGGGTTGAGGTAACTGTCCCCAAGGATGCATGAGGGTAAAGCTTGAACCTGGTGTCTAAGACTCCTAGTTTTGAAACCACTGCCAGGCCCTTTCAGCCATGGAATGTCAAGGCTAACCAGATAGCACCGATATGAAGATGGGTGTAGCCTTCTTTAAGCCAATGCAGGAGGAGATTTGCTGGGAAGCTAAATTGGCGAGAACCACTCTTGTTCATCTGCCATAATGGGATACTCCTTCACAGGTGCAGGTTTGTCAGATCCAACGAGTTTTTTGATCTTCTTTTTCAAAGTGGATTCAGGTTTGCAGTATATGGAGTATGGGTTAACAACAAGAAAATGAGTTGCTGGAACTTTAGAATCTTCAAGAAGGTATCCTATTTCGTAAAGGTAATCCAGTTTAGATGATGAGGTTGTCTTAAAAGAAGGGGTCCTACTGAGAGAAAAGGAGGAAGAAGTAGAGGGTCAAGGAATATCCATAAAGATGAGGTATAAGATGGGTTCTCTGGTTATCCTTGCTTATCGTACTCTGCTTGATTGGAAGGTTGCTTCTATAGGTTGTAATGTAATGTCTCTTCATCACTCAAATATGTCTCATCAAAGCTATTTTTCCATTCCTTGGCCTTAGCTCGGGATGTGCCTAAGATTCGAAGAGTTGGGGTTTTTCATTCTTTGTCACGTCCTAATGTTCTGTTGTCAACACTTCCTTCCATGGATCCGCATCTCCAGCCTCTATCATCTCTCCTACGAACCCATTATCACCAGACTCATCCAAGATACCTGTGCTGAATCTCATTCGGCTTTCAAACACCCCCATCCCCTTTGGACTAACAACAACTTTTCTGTTAGGTTACCATTCAAGCTGAATGAAGATATCAACCCAGCCATGGCCTCTGTGGGTATGTCACCAGAACACTACCAATTGGCACTGCAAGAACTAAGTCACCTGAAGGCCCAAGGATTGATAGAACCCACTAGCTCCCAGTGGGCTTGTGAAGCGTTCTATGTAAATAAGCGAGCAAAGCAGGCGTAAGACAAATTGAGATTGGTTATCAATTATCAACCCCTCAATTGTTTCCTAGCTGACTCTAAATTCCCTCTTCCTCAACGCAATGATATGTTCCAGCACATGCTCAAATCTTTTCCAAATTTGATCTCAAAGCAGGGTTTTGGCAACTCAGGATTCATCCTAATGACAAACCAAAGACAACCTTCAGCATCCCCAACAAGCATTATCAGTGGACTGTTCTTCCCTTTGGTCTCAAGACAGTACCTTCAATCTTCCAACAAGCAATGATCCGCATTTTCGAACCTATTCTCTCCCACACCCTTGTTTATATTGATGACATTCTCATTTTTTCCTCTTCTCCACAGGATCATCATGCCTTACTCCAACAATTTTATAAGATAGTCCATCACCACGGAATTATGTTTTCTCAAAAGAAAATGGAAGTCGGAAAAAAAAACTATTAACTTCATTGGCATGATCATACACAAAGGACAGTACACCTTGCAACCACACATAGCCACTGCTCTCCAAGATTTTCCTGACAAGCTTTCAACAAAAAAGGAAATTCAACAATTTTTTACTCTTGTCAACTACATGGCAGATTTCATCCCTCATGTGGCATACCAACGTTCTCTTTTGACCTCTCTTCTCATAAAAGATCCCCCTGCTTGGACGGAAAAGCACCAAAAGGTTGTCAAAGATTTAAAGACCCAGTCACAACACCTCCCAGCTCTTCACATCCAAAGCCAACACAGCACTATAATTCTTCAAACAGATGCCAATGATCTACACTGGGGAGCAGTTCTCTTAGAAGAAGTTGAAGGAAAAAGAAGAGTTTGCGAATACAAGAGTAACACATTTACCCCTGCCAAAAGCCACTACCATTCTACTTTCAAATAAATACTAGCAGTCAAACGGGGTATTGAAAATTTCCAATTTCATCTTCTTGGCCGAAAATTTAAAATTGAAATGGATATGTCCTCTTTTCCAAAAATGCTTCACTTTATGCAAAAAAAACCCTTCCCAATCCTCAACTGTTAAGAAGGGTCTCTTGGTTTTCTCAATGGGATTTTGAAGTCAAACGCTTGAAAGGCACCAGTAATGGGCTCGCAGACCTCCTCTCTAGAAAACCCTACCTCTTCCAAACCCCTCCAGCCCTCCTTTTTCTCCCAACTCGTATACCCACTCTTCCTCCTGAAATTCACTCCACTATCATGACCTACTTCCAAGAACACCGTAGTACCCACAACTTTACCAAATTCTTAGAACTTCACCTTTTCCAAAATGGCTGCACCTTCCACCACATCCCTCAACCTGACTATCCTTTCTAGCTCCACTCACTATCCGTAGATACTACCACCTTCCCAAATAAGCCCTTTGTTTCTTATGGTATCTCTTTGAAAAATACCATATAGCCTTTATCTTCAACGTCCTTGAAGTCTCTGCCTACATCACTCAAACCATTGTAAACCCCGCTTTTCCCACCTCTCACTCTCACTTCAAGACTCTTCTTACATTGTTTCACCCTCTCCATATCTAGCAGGCTATCCTCACCCCAATACAAGCCCAGTATTTTCACAACCCCCCAGATTTCATCCAAGACCACTCAACCACTCCCCTTGAAACCTACTACTCCCACTCACCCTCAGCTACCTTCCAAAATTGGTGCTCATTCAATTATACGACTCATCGAGTTTCTCACCCCACAACATGGTGTTTCTTCCAAGAATCTATATGTGCCCTCAACAAGATGGACGCCGCACAAATCCCATCACACATCATGAATGACCCTGTGGCCCAACCTGGCCATCCCTTCTCCAACAAACTGTTTGACAGCCTTAATGACTTCTTTCTTCTCAATGGGACAATGGGAGACAGCTCATCAGATGAATCTCATTTTACTGGGTATCCAAGAATAGATGACTTGGACTAAGCTTCCTTCACATGCTGAGCAGTAGAATCCTATGTTTAATTATTTTGAGTTGTGGTTTGAGTTCTGCCTCTTCTTTTGTCTATAAATAAGAGGCTTTGTTTGGTTTGAGGGCAGATTGGGACTTGTCCAAATCGCCTCCTTAAGTTATTTTGTATTGTTCTTCATCTTTGTAATATATATATAATATACACACATTTAATAAGAGTCTTATTGCCTTGTTTAAAATATACAAAAAATTGTAATGTAGTGATTATTTTTTATTTTTTTGTAAATTTTTTTTTACCAACAGCTACCCCACAACTATTTTAGAAATCAACAAACCAAACAGTATAGTCTAGTATGTAGCTTTTACACCAACACCGTAATCGCAACCGCACCACAACCAACACTGCAATCGTAACAGCTTTCACACAGTGCATCCAAACACCCCCTAATTTAGGTGCCTTTGATCATATGGCTGGTACATCTAATCTTTTCTCTTCCTATGATATTTGTTATGAAAAAGACAAGGTAAAAAATGTGGATCCTCATTTCTAGTTGCTGCAAAGGATGCATCTTAGTCACAGCTTCCATGTTTCTCTCTTCATTTTTCAAGTTCAAACTTTGCTTTAAACCTTTTACCTGTTAACCGCATTACCAAAGCCCTCAACTGTAGTGTCACCTTTTATCCTTCTTATTGTTTTTCTCATGACTTGGAGACGAATAGGACAATTGGTAGACGTCATGAGAATAAGGGATTGTATCTTCTTGATGGTCCCACACACCTCTTCACTAGTTTTCTCTAGTATTGTAGAGGTCATGAGGATAAGGGTATTATTGTTATTATACAATATATGCCATATATATTAAGTATAAAACATGACGTGAGAGAGAGGACATATTCTCTCTCCACATGTTTTCTCCTATTCTTTCTCTTCTTCTTTCCCTCTTGCACCCCTACAAGCATCAAACCCTATAAGTTCTGCTACTCATTGGATTCCAACTATCTAGATGGATCTAGAAATTTCCATATCCTGACAGTGACTTCTCCATATATCAGTCTAGTATCTGATGTTTGCATTTCGCAAAATTTGCTATCTCAACTTCAAGCCAACTGCAACGCGTATTAATATAAGGATATTTACTGGGAGTAACTTTAGGAGGAATAATTATAAAAGAACATACTGGTTTGGACAACCTTTACCCATTAGATTGCAATAAGGCAAAAAGAAAAAAAAAAGTTTATGTACCTCGCCAGTGAATTGAACAGTTGTGTATTTGTTGTCAATTCCAGAAGTTCCTTCAAAAACCTGACAAAAATAACACCAGATGAAAAAAGCTTATAGTTGAAAAAAAATGCATTTGCTTGCAATATAGGAGGGATTAAGAGCAAAAATAAATGAGGTGTTTGGCTGCAAGGTATAGCATTTCATGCATGTAAATAGCTGCATTTAAGGGAAAAACACATTTTTGGAGGAATGCTCTTAAATCCAAAAGGTGTAAGGCCCCTTTATCTGGTATAACACCTTCTCTGAAAGATTCACACATCCTCACAATTTCGTGCAGGCCAAACAGTGGATTGGCTGTAACCTGAGATAAGTACAGTTTACAAAACCTACCCCTGTGGTCAAAATACCTACTAGGCAAGTAATTAAAAAATCATGTAAATATTTTTTTTTTCATATGGTTTCATGATGCATGCACACCATTTTCACTAGACATTGTATAACTAGAACATCAGAACCCAAAAAAGACAATTGAGATCTATGTAACAGTAACATGGGCACCGACAGTTGGCATGGGTACCAAGTTTCACATTGGGTAATAGCTAAATAAACAAGGATTCATGGACTGGGCATCATAATTAAATATTGCAGAAAATAACTAACTATTTTCATAAAACAAAAAAAGCTTATATTTACAAGAGGAAGCAAATGGGAGTAAATGTGGCTGAATGTACTCCCATCAGTCAATTCGCACCATTAATGCACAACAAGAAAATTTTCTATGACCAAAATGACCATGACAAATGTGTGATGTACACCAGATTGGCTCACAAATGACAAAATTTAAAAATTTTTAGTAAACCAATGTATTTTGAATTTGGTGTCATACTTTTTGGGAAGTAATTTTGGTATTGCAATGACATGATGAAAGTTACTTTTTGAATTGACCGATGTAGATGACAAAAGAAATAATTTTGAATTTTTTTAGTTTTCAATGAGTTTTGAATTTGGTGCCTTGGCAGTTACTTTGAATTGAATAATTTTTTAATGCTTTTAACCATGTATACACCACGTGTCAGTTTGTGATTTGGTCACTTTGGTGAGTTGAGCAGAGATCACCCTTCAGGCTTGTCAGGAGCCTGAGCTTGGTCCCTATGTGACAAGCCTGAGCTGAGCTGGGCAAAGCTCGGCTTGTTGCCAACCCTAGACATGCAAGTAAGAAAGACAAGGGAGTTTCCAATCATAGTATGCTAACACTGAGGTTGAGCCTGTATTCTTGACATGGGTTATGGATAAGTTTACTAAGCATATGCAGGAGGAGGTCCCATGGTGTATGTAGTTTCCTAATGACATAGTTTCGATTGACAAATAACAAGACTAGAGAAGGTAAATGATGCAGCATACAAAGGAATGATACCAAAATTGATGTAGCATAATTTTCAAGACCCTCAAATAATGTTTAGAATTAAAGTATGGAAGCAAAAATTCAAGAATTGAATCTTAAAGCAATCAAGTAGCCATAAAATAAGGGAAATCCAAAAATTATCAAAATGCCCTTTTAAAGCGTCAGAAAATTCCAAAAATTTTATGGTAGTTTCTTCAAAGGTTCTATAGTTAAAAACTTCATTAAATTCCGACAAGAATTGATGGGTTCAATCACGAAATTTCATAAATTTGAAGGTGTTTTAATAAAATTTTTCAGCACTTGCATATGAAATATGAGAAAGGAAGAAGAATAATGACAGAAAGAATAACGAGAGAGCAGTATAGAAAGAAAGAGAAAGTTAAGAAGAGACTACAATAACAACAACAAACAGCCTTATCCCTATTTGGGATTGGCTACACGAATCCTGTTCCGCCATTCCACTCTGTTTAGGGTCATATATGCGGTTAAATTACAAGCTGCCATGTCCCTCCTTACTACTTCAACCCAGGTAAATTTTGGCCTTCCTCTAATCCTTCTAGAATAATGCAAGGGCATTTTCATACTGAGCTCAAGTGGGGCAGCCTCTGAAAGATGGGGGCACACTCGGGGTGGGGCAACTCGTAAGAGGCGAGACCCATGAGAGGTGAGGCCCACGAAGGAGGGTTCCACCAAGGGTCTGGCTTAGCTTGGGCTATAAGATAAAGGGATTGATTCACCTCCCTCTATTAGTTCGAGCTTTTATAGAGAGTGGTTGGTCGTCCTGCATCAAAGTGGTATCAAAGCAAAAAGTCTCGTGTTCGAAACTCCTCACCAGGGGTGATTAATGCAAGAGCATTTTCACACTGGGCTTGAGTAGGGTAGCCTGTGAGAGACAGGGCACACTCAGGGTGGGGCAACTCGTGAGAGACAAACAACTCGTAAGAGGCAGGACCCATGAGAGATGAGGCCTACGAAGGAGGGTTTGACCAAGGGCCTGGCCTAACCTTGGCTATCAGATAAAGGGATTGATTCACCTCCCTCTATCAGTTTGAGCTTTTAGAGAAAGTGGTTAGTCATCCTACATCAAAGTGGTATCAGAGCATGAGGTCTCGTGTTCGAAACTCCTCATCGGGGGTGATTAATGCAAAGGCATTTTCACACCGGGTTCAAGTGGGGCAGCCTGTGAGAGGCAGGGGCACACTCGGAGTGGGGTAGCTCGTGAGAGGCGAGCGACCCGTGAAACGCAGGACCCATGAGAAGTGGGGCCCACGAAGGAGGGTTCGACCGAGGGCCTGGGCTATAAGATAAAGGGATTGATTCACCTCCATCTATCAGTTCGAGCTTTTAGAGAAAGTGGTTAGTCATCATGCATCAGTTTAGATCTCCACTTGGTCTCGGGCTCCAAGAACACCTTAAGAGTTTAAAAAAATGGCTTACAGAATAGAGTCAATTGTACCTGAACACCCAATGCTTAAGTCTAGGGTTTGCAATTCTTTGGCATATCTGGAAAGAAAGAAATAATTTGTTTTCCAATTCTCCTATATCAGCTGAAAGGGTCCTTTCCAATGCCCAAAAAATGATTAATGAATACCGAGGAACTTAAGAGAGGATAGCCATGGAAGCCTCAAACATCAATATTGGAGATTGTGCAAGTACCCATGATCAGTAGAGGCCTCCCCCAGTTGGTGTTTTAAAAATAAATGTTGATGGAGCTATGTGTCAGAAAAGGAGCAGCCAGAGCCATTATTCATGACTCTAAGGTAGATTTCTTAGGTGGGTACAAAGCTTTGCAAAGATGTATTGTAGAAGCAACCGAAGCTTGGAGCTTTTTTATTGGGATCCAGCTAGCTAGGGAATTCCCGAATTCCCAAATAATAACAGAGAGTGACTATCTTCTAATGGTCAACTTCCTTCAAAAGATGGATAGCCCCCCTTCCATAGCGTATTAGGACAATAATCCAAGATTGTTGAAGATTATTGAAGAGTTTTAAACATATTCAAATTTTGTATGCTCCCGGGACCAGCAATGAAGCAGCTCATTATCTGGCTGCTATTGCAGCTAGAGATCATATAATACAACAATGGAATTTCTCTCACGTATCGGGTGAATTAGCTAAGATTCTTGATCCTGAACCTTGTAATCAACTATCTTTATCCCAACTAGTGGTAGCAATGAGCCGAGCCTAAGCCTTGTTTTGAACTCACAAAGCCAAGCCTGAGCCTGGATTTGAGCTTGTTTCTAAACGAGCTTAAGCCGAGCTTCAGCTTGGTTTGGTTATATATATATATATAATGGGAAATTAGGCTGTTGGACCTTTTTTTCTGGTTGGAGAGCCAAGCCTACTTCCAAGAGCTTGAGCCAAAACTGAGCTCGACAACTCAGGCTCATGACGAGCCTGAGCTTTGCCTTCATGTGACGAGCCTAAGCTGAGCTAGGCAAAGCTCGGCTCGGCTCAGCTCAACTCATTGCCACCCTTGATCCCAACTACTTTGGCTACACAAATCTTGTTATTCTATTCCACTGTCTTGGGTCATATCCTCCATAGCATCACAAGTCCTAAGTCAATTCTCACTATCTCAATCTACGCCAATTTTAGCCTTCCCTTGTCCTCTAAGATCTTTCAACTTGCTCGGTATCATTCTTGATTGATGAAGCATTGATATTCATTGTACAATATTAAATTATCTAAAGCCCATTTTCCCTAATCTTGTCACCTTTTGATGCTATTCATGTGTTCCATAAATGAATTCATTTATGTTTCTACCCTTTCTAGTCTTGCCACTCATCCATCTCAAGATCCTTACCTGACCCACATTCATTTTACGTATCCTTTCTAATCTTGACAATCATCCATTGCCCGTCATTTAGCTCCTTTATACTAGTATGTGTCAATCACACCACTCTAGAAGAAACTTTACACTAATCCACCTATTGTAATTTGATGGGAAACATCCACTTCAATCTCTCCCCCTTATGAACAATTGAACCAAGATAATGAAAATGGCCACTCTTGGGGTACCTCTTGGCCAAGGTTTTAACATTACTAAAATTAAACTGCATATATTAAGTCTTAGACTGATGTTAAAGACCTTTTGATTCAAAAGCATTTCTCCATAATTTTAATTTGGCATTTACACATTTTCTAGTCTTGTCAATCAAAGCTAATTTCATAGGCAAACAACATACACCATGGGACTCTCTCTTCTATATGACTATTCCATTCATCTATAACCAATGGAAAGAAATATAGACTCAAAGCCAACCCTTGGTGCAACCCCATTGTTATTAAAAACTCACTCATCTTTCCCCAAGTTGTATGTCACCAAAGCCCAAATGCATCTTCTCTCTATAAATTCCTTCAATACAACAACAACAACAACAACAAACAGCCTTATCCCAACTATAAATTCCTTCAATAGATTAAGAAAATAGCTTCAGTGGTCGATCTCCATGACATATATCGAACTGATTTCAGATACTTTCTTTCATATCTTAGCACATACTCAATCACTATCTTCCCAAATTTACCGAAAAGGGTTATAATTTAACTCTACGATTACTGAACCAACTCTGAATATCTCCCTTCCTGTAATAGGCATCACATTACCTTCTATCCATTTTTAGGCATTTTCTGAGTCATAATAGTCTTGTAGGAACAAGTTAGTTTACAAGGATTAACCATCTTTTCTCATGCACTTTCAGACCTCAATTAAGATATGATCTGTTCCTAAAGCTTTCATTGTCTATATCTTTCTTAAAGCTTTTTAAACTGAGGATACCCTAATTCTACAGACCTGTATTTATGATCTCCTCTACCTCATTAAAGCTACTATTCCTCTCAAGCTGACATGTCCTTCATGGTGGTTGTAATTTGATAATTTTTAAAAATAGCTCCTCCATATTTCTTTGATTACCCCTTCTCTCATATAGGCTCTTTGATCCTCACTATTAATGCACTAACATGATATCAACAATGACGGTGACAATGATGACGATAACAACCACCTGTAAATGTTGACTAGCACAAATGATTGGTCATGCTACTAAACCAATAATAAAGAAAGATTGGTTATTTAAGAAAGAGGAGGGACTCACAAGGGTAGATCTTCTGTTAAAAAAAAAAAGCAAAGGCCCTCATCACCTGAGGTGAGAGTCGCAAAACAAGGCTCTTACTCGATTGAAGTGAGGCACTATTTTACAAAAATAGTAAAGTATTTGAAAATTTAAGGGAAAAGGTAAAATCGATATTAATCCTAATAAAATTTAAAATAAATGAAAAAGTTGATTAGCTCATAATGGTTGAGCATCATGTTGAACGCAAATGACAAGCACTTTTAACCAAAAATGTCAAAACACATGCATCAGGTTTGTTTTTACAATTTCATTAGCATGAATCTGCTCTAGCCGTTCAAACAGAGCAGCCCCCAGGGATTACTTTAACGGAATGAATAGAGCATTGGCTCTGCTCATTCCAACAGTAAACCTGTAGAGGCTGCTTTGATTGAACAAATAGAATATAGGGTTCAAGATGTTTAAATAGAGCATCCCTAAAGCCTGCTTTGGTTACACTAATAGAGCGCCCCTAGTGAGAGCTCTGCTTAGCCCAGGGGTAAATCAAACAGAGACTTACTTGGTTCACTGACCGCCGAGCTCAAGCTCCTCTTGGTTGATAGTCCTTCAATCATTCCAGCCAGGATTTCTCAAGTGGGGCCTCTCAAACAACATGTATCAACTCTAACTGACAAACATATAGGATAAAAAACAAAACAAGTATGTGCTGACCAAAATACCCTACGTACATGCATAAAAATACTAGTACAAAATTATAGAATTGAATTATATATATATTTATATTATAAAATAAATTAAATACTTCACTCAGGCATTCACCTGGGTTGCCTCGTTCTTGCTTCAGGCACATGCTTAAGCAAAACGGTGAGCACCTAACTGAAGGTGTGTGCCTCGGGCCAAGCGAGGTGCCTTATGTGTGCTTAGCCTCAGGTGCATGCTTGGCTAGCCCCTAGTGATGGATCTGCTTAGCCCGGGGTAAATAAAACAGAAATAAAAGAAAATGAAGAATAAAAAAGGGTCCATTATGGTCGTGTGGTGCGTGATCATCAAGGCTCCATTATTTTTCCCAAAGGGGAGCCGATTGGCATCGTTGATGCCATTGAGGTGGAGTTGATGGGTCTTCTTGTTGCTCTTCGTATCCTTAAGGAAAAGAATTTTTTGGTTTGTTCTGTGGAACGTGACTCGAAAATAGTGATCAGTTGGGGGGTTGGGAAGGCTAAGGGATCTTGGAGATTGAATCATCTCATTTGTGAAGTTCGGTGCATTTTGAGGGAGCTTAAGGTGGATTTGCGTCATATTCCTAGGTCTCAAAATGACCTAGCAGACAAGCTTGCCAAGTGGAGAGTTAATCTTCAGGATACCTTCGTAGGGTATCATATTCCAGATGGCTAGTTACTTTGTTTTTTCTGTGCTTGTTTACGCTGGGCTTGTCCTAGCCTTGCTTGTATATTCTTCCTTTCTTTCTCCTTTTATAAATTCGTTATTCATCAAAAAAAAAAGAGCCGGATTCACTAGTTGACAGTCAAGCTGAAAATACTCTTGGTTCACAGTCATTTGATCTTTCCCAGCAAGGGTTTCTCAAGTGGAGCTTCTCAAATAAATATATCAACTCTAATTGACTAACATTCAGGATAAAAACAAAAAACAAAAACAAAACACAAGTATGCATTGACCAAAATACCCTACTTACATGCGTACATGTATTAGTATAAAATTATAAAAATTGAACATTAATATGTAAAGCAGATATTATATAGATTACATATATTAAATTAATTTCACTCGTGCTCGCCTGGGTCCCCTTGTGCCTTATCTTCCTCTCCATAACCTCGGCGAGGACAATGGTGATCATCTTACAGATGCAGGCAAATACCAAAAATTTGTAAGTAAACTTGTCCACCTCTCCTTAACAGGACCAAATTTTGCATATACAATCAGTGTTGTGAACAATTAATGCTCTGCTACTTATTCAAAAAATTCAATTGATTGAGACAAGTTGATTTTCTATTATGAAAAATTGACAAAACAATAGCTGGTCCAGCAAACAGAGCATAGGAAGACAACAAGCAACGGCCTTATTCACAGAGGTCAGAGGAGCATCAATTTATTTAGTAAAATTTACTAATGTACTAACTACTACTAATAGTTTATTGAGGCACTAACACCCTTTTATATAGTCTATTATACAGGCTGCAAAGAAAAGGCTTCACTAATATAAACTATAAAGGGCTAGCACGTCCCCCCAATAGTTTATATAAAGGATGGCTTCCTTCCCTCCCAGCAGGTGAAGTGTAGAATAGTATATGCTATATAGAAGTAGTAAGAGCACAAAAATGACAGTATACTGTATTTTCATGGTATACTTTTTATTATATAGTGTATCTTGTGTGTTTATCTAGGATTGAATTAAGGAGACAATCCCTCTTACATTTTCCCTAATTTCCTCTTCTTTCTTCTTCTCTTTTCTCCTTTGTTTGTCCTTTCTCACAAACCCCAAGTTACCAGAACATAACACCAAATCAGCTCTAAGAACCCCAATATATGCTCTAACTCAACGAAGAGCATCGAAAATCTTCCGAAGATCCACATAGTCCTTGATTTATGTGTTATTTATCCATTCCTAATCTTTTTATCCAATGTTGGTGACTGGAGATAACTCTCTTCAGTTATTCCTGGGATGGGAGAGAGTAGTTCATGCTTCATATAGGGGTGGTAGTCCAGTGAGGTGTTGGAGAGTGAGTGGTGCATGTACAGCATTTCCTCTCTCTAAACTTTTCCATCAATCAATTAAGTAAGAAAATAACTTCAGTGGTCGACCACCATGGCATAAATCAAATTGATTACAAATACTTCAGTTTTGTATCATAGGCTCATAGCCTGTGTTCAATCACTTTTCATAGTATGGCTTATAAATGTTGAAGTATATTAATTTGTGTATCTCCTAACACCTTAAGGTTTTGGGAGAGTTGGTTAATTTACTGTCAACATGG
>JAOXJP010113936.1:0-28026 GCA_025762735.1 Platanus orientalis
CACTACTACTGTTACTACCTCCTCTACCTCCACCACCGCTACCACCTCATTTGCTCCACCACAACCACCATCACCGTCACTATCTCCTTCCCCACTATCACCACCATCGTTGTCACCACCACCACCTTCTTTTCCCCATCATCACCACTATTGTTGCAACCTCCTCTACCTCCACCACCTCCTTTGCCCAATCACAACCATCAGCATCACCACTACCACCACAACTGCTTGATGAGTATAGGGGTTTTAATCAATCTATTCGACTATTGGACGTATATGTGGGTCTTAATCAACCTAATCGGATTGTTTGATGAGTATTACAATCTTAATCAATCCAATCAAACCATTAGATGTGTATAGGGTCTTAATCAACTTAATTGGACCATGCGTTGGGGTCTTAATCAATTTAGTCAGAGCCTTGGATGCATACGAGGGTTTTAATCAACCTAATCGAATCATTTGATGAATCCAATTAGACTGTTTGATGAAAATCACAATCCTGATCACATTAATTAGACCATTGGATTACTAAATTAGTTTTAATTTGATGGTTGGCAACTATGATCATAATTTGAACAGTCTTAATTAGGTCTGATATATACTCATTTTTAAACCGTTAGATAGGAATATTCTAAAATATGCAATTTTATAAGTTTTGTGAAGATAAAGATATTTTCATCTTTATATGGATCAAGAGCAATTTTGTCATGGTAAAACTCTTCCATGTGCCATGAGGGTAGTTTTGAGTTTTAAAAAAAGTTTAGATAACGTGATTCTCTTAATCACTTGACTAACGGTTCACAGGTGTTTTTAAAATCAACAATGTGAACAAAAGGGGATCCATGATATCATTGATAGTCGAACGGGATTCTGTATATTGTCAGATAGTTTAGGGGGATCATTCCGTACTTTACCCTTTTAAAGAGCTAACTTTCCCATATTTTCCTATTCCAGGCAATTACCTCTAAACAGACAACCTTACTGCCTTCCAAAAACTTTCCCACAGCTTTTCAGCTGCGTCAGTACCTATCCATGTCAAACCGCGATACAAGGCAGGACACAGACGCGAAAAACTAACAGCCTTTGCTTTCCATGTCGTTCCTCTGCAGGCTTGCCAATGAATCTCAGGACATCTCAGGATGATCTTTTGGTCACATAAAGCGTAACCACCCTCCAATGGCAGGCTCGGTAATGACACCAAAACACAGCCCATCGCTTGCATAAACACAGCCCACAAGACGCAAAGGAGCTTTCAATATGTTTAAAAAAAAAAAAAATTCCATCCATAAGAACCTATTTGATCTGTCATAGCACCCCAATTTTCCTACATCTTTGGACCGCAAGAGTAATTGCTCTAGAGATATTTCATGAGTTCACTAATAAATGGAACTAACGGTGCGAGCTCTGACATGGACTCCTAGCAGAAATCAAGGCAAACCACCATTTTAACATGCTCGGACCTAGAAAGGAGCTAACATTGTCCTCTTATCAATTCAGAAACAAAGCTGATCATCATACTCTGTTCTGAGATATATGAATGGCCTCATCTGACCTAATTTAAAAATAAAAGACTACCATCAAATCAATCAAGCCACAGAAAACCATACTGAAAAAGAAAGAAAAAACACCTAAAATTTACACTTTTAAAACATTTAAAATCATTCAAGAGGTCTTTTGATACAGGAAACCTCATTATTCCTGTGGATATCCTGCCACTCAACTCAAAATCAATGGGATGGGCCCAAACAAGGAAAAATCAAAAGGAGATTGAGAAGATGGACCGTAAAATCTCACTTGGCACCTAAGGTTGGGAAGTGCCCAGGATCTTCAATGGAAGGAGCCATCACATTGTTCATCAACCCACCTCCACCAAACCCTCCTCTGGAACCTCGGCCTCCACGTCCCCCCCTTCGTCCTCCAGGACTATAGTACCTCTCCCCTTCAGCAGGCTTCAGGAACTCATTTATGCTGAGAGACTACAATCACCACATCAAATAATTGGAAAAATGCGGTCAACCAATAGAATTGTAGAAAATGGTCATATAGCTTCAACTGGTTATGAGGCTCGCAACAGATGCAGCTTGAAGTAATCAATCAAATATGATCAGAATCCAGAAGTAATCACATTCTGAAATAAAATAATAAAATAAAATAAAATATTAAAAAAATAAGGTATCACCAACTACCTACCAATCATTGTAACAGCCTTGCAACAGATATAGGTAGCAGTCACCATTCAAATAAGATTAGGATCCAAATAAATAAAATGGGCTTACCAATTTGCTACAGAGGATACATGTCCCCAATCAACGATGTCATCAGACATGTTGCTCAACACCTATTGACAAAGAACAAGGCCAATTTCTGTCTTTTGGTATTTTAGCCTTGAGCCAATGCATCTAGCAATTACAGTTAACAAGGATATCCATGTCCAAATCACATTGCTGAAGGAAACATTTCCTAGGTAAATCCCAGAGAAATGGACACAATGTCCAGTAAAATAAACCAAGATCTTTTAAAAGCCAATTTCCACATGGACAAGATAGATAAATAGATAAGAAAACAGCTTAGGCATAAAAAAGACTATTCACACTGACTATTCACAAATCTTTATAACTGATGCTCCATTGGCACCTGAATACATTTGTGCGAGTTCAAAAATGCCCAACCCTGTGATTCTGATCGCCCGTGGGCCAAAAGGCCACTGAATTGAAAAAATATTGGATTACCATTGGTCAGAAGAGGAAAAAAATGAAAAACAAAACAAAACAGACACAAACAAACAAACAAAACAAAACAAAAGCAATGCCAACACAGGCAGGAGTAATCAACAGTCCCACAACAAAACATAAATTACTAACAGACACACATGGACACATGCACAACAGAAAACCTTGTACTGTTCTTTTTTGGTTCATCTACAGAAGTTAATTTGACAAATACTAAAGTTGACAAAGATTAACCATGTTTCAGGCACAGGATTTGAAATGAAATGTATGTTATCTTTATGATAAATAATCAACACTACAAATCCAGTAGGAACTTCCCTGAAAAAATATTCAGCTATTCCAAACATCTACAAAAGTTAGATTTTCAATCACAGGAGAAGAGATAAGTTTAAGCCTGCCCTTAGAAAATATACTATACCTTTTTAGCTCTCTCTTCCTTGTCAGCAATCTCTTTTCTCTTATCCTTGTCAGAGCCCTAAAAAGTAAAATGACAACATAGTCAAAATAATTGCTTTCAGTTTACTAATTTAAGAATTGAACAGAAAATTTCGAGTTTCAGTGGGCTTCACCAATTTAATAAATATGTCATCATTGCCCTTTTTGCTCGATAGCTGTTGCATGGATTCAAATTCTTTGTCAAAGTCAACCTTCCTTTCTTCCGCTCTCAGAGCTTGCAAAGCCTTCCTTTTTTCTTCCAGTACCCTCTCATATTCATCAAGAGTCATCTCCTATTATATAAAAAATAAACACATTACGCACAGTTAGTATTGTGTGGCAATAATGCCAGAGAGATTTTAAGAGATACACAGTATGCCAATGACAAGGTTTTCAACAAAACAACCTTCATACCTGATCAACAGAGAACATAAATTGTGCCTCAAACATAGGTTCCTCTCTATATGAACTTATAATCTAAAGGTAAGAAAAGCCCCAACAGAAAAAACCTTGCATATTAACAATTCTATGATCATCTAGGAGCAGCTTGAATGGACCTCAAAATGAAGATGGTAAAATCAGCTGAGAATTTAGAATAGTTGAGTTTGAATGGCACCAACATTGTGCCTCATGCTTCACACATGGAAAACTTCCCAAAAACGGGTTACCACCATTTTAGAGATAGGGGAGGGTACCTCCATCTTCGCTCTCCTAACTAATGCAATTTGTGCTATTCATTCATGGGCATCATGAATGGTCTGGTAGGTATTTCAGATGTACGACAGTCACAGAAATAGCTGCCAAAATTGAACTACAGGAAACTAATAAAATTCAGAAGGAGAAAAGAAAAAATAAAAAATAAAAACTCTGCAAAAGATCTTTGGTCCTTGAACTCCAAATTCACAATGTTGTCTGTGGCTTAATGTATAAAAACCTGAATCGACAAAGCCAACCAATCAAAATAGACCAGATTCCTCAATCAGTTGGTGTGACATCTGAGCAGAACGTGCATAGATGGTAGACAAAGCCATGACCTGGATAGTTCGATTATTGAACCTCTCAACCTAGGCGCACAAAAAAAAAATCTCTACCTCGGTTGAATGATGACATCAGCATACAGCAATACAGCTAAAAGACTAATAAAAGACTGTAATAAACTAAAAAGAAGCTTTTCCTCCCTGCTTTAGTTCCCTCTCATCTTTTTAATTTTCCCATCTCCAAATACTCACAACTTAATTTTTTAGGAACTGAACACCAAATATATGGTCTCAAACCTAGTGGCCCTCTTTTGTCACTAGTGACTCAATTCTGTACAAAACCAATTAACTACATAAGATTGATCGACGCTAGCAGCTTGAGAGCAAGAAATATCCATGTCATGTCATGGAAAATCAAATCACCTACAAAGAACCAAATCGGAGAAACCCTTACTTTTATTGTAAGCTAGTTTACTATGTATAATAACAATTATGCACATAACTCAGATCAGTTCTCACTTTGAGTTTACTGAGTGCATATGAATACTAGAATTGTGAAATCTTAATGTCACTTATTCTTCAATTCATGTTGCATACCTATTTGAACTAATAAAGTTTCAGTACAACAAATTACCAATAAGAAAAGAAATCATGAAGACCACCAACATAGAAAATAAGAAGCTTGGTTTTGAAAGCAAAAGAACACATCAAATTAAATTACAAAGGCATTCACCTTATCTTCAGGTTCCTTTTCTTCTGGCTCAATCACAGGATTCTCCTTGTTGGCATCTGTAGCATCTTCCTCTCCCTGTGGCTTGTCAGAGCTCACATTCTTATCATTTGTGATGACAAGTTCTTCAGTCTCCCTAAATAGAGAAGAAAAAAAAGATTAAAAGAATTCAAAAATTCTTGCAAACCATAGATATAGATGAAGCATATATCGGCCACACTGATGGCAACGCTAATGACATCAGAAGTCCTAAAACCAAAATAATGACTTGGAGTTGTAATTAAGTTACTCACTGCACAAGTTCATCACTGTGAGTCCCCCAATTCCCACGACCAGAACCTTCACGTTTAATGTCATTCCTGCTCAAATGATAAACAAAGGATAAAAGTAGTAACTTATCATACACTCCATTTTAACAGAAGATATATAGTCAACCAGACAAAAGGTGTACTCACCCACGTCCAGTTCCACTACGACGTTCAAACATCCTCCTAGGACGCTCCCCATCCCCCACTTCTCCATTACTGAAACCACCCCGACGACCACCACGGTAAGCACCACGTGGTGCACCATAGCCACGCCTTTCTGAGGACTTCTCAACATCTCCATCTTCAGGGGTACTGTACCCTCCAGGGACTCCATTGTTGCTAAAAGCATTTTCATTGTTGACTGCATCCCGATTAAATCCACCACCACCACGTCCACGCCCGAATCCACGTCCACCACCACGGCCCCCTCCACGCCCAGCTTCATTCCTTGCATCCCTCACTACAGAAGAAATCAAACCCACAACTATTAACTAAGAGGTAAAAAAAGAAAAAAAGATTAAAAATTGAAACTCAAACCAAATACCAAAGAGAGAACATGATTTCAGTCACACAAAAAAATGCTACCTTTTATAATTGTATTTCCTCACACTTGAGAAGAGGCACCAATGGATCAGGATCAGGATCAGGTTGACCTATATAGTCTTATACACTTAACTTGACACGACACAGATATGACCCGCCAACACAAATCACAACATAACCCGCAAACCCGACATGAACCCAACGCAAACAGGTTAGGGTTGATGGTAAACGTATTGTGTGTCAAAGTGGGTCAACCTGCTTTGACACGATTAATAAATGGGTCGGTTTCAGGTTCATCCATATAGTTGTATACCCTTGTCTCAACCTGACACGAACCCGACCCCCCAACACGAATTGCCACCCCTAGTCATGATCGATTCCGATCTGATTCAATTAGGAATCGACCGATCTTGAAAAAAGAAAATAAAAAAACAAATCACAAATATCTGGGTCGATTTCGACTCAGGGCCCATTCTGACCCTAAAGTCGGATCAGCCAATCCAACTCGGAATTTGCCAATTTTTGAAACCATGCTAATCTGACAAACAAAAAAACGTAAGAAACCAAAACACCAAACTATAATAAGGATTTACTGAAAAATATATTCCAACAACATCTGAAACCCAAATACTAGCAAATTGGGAGGAAGTATAAAATCGATTTTACTACAATCCCAAAGAAGAAACAGATCTAATGAGAAACCATAACACTGCTGTTCTAAGCCAGTGAAAAAAGATAAAAGGAAATAAGAGACATAATTTTTTCCACTCTAATCGAAACATCATACAAACTAAAGCCTTTAAAGAAGGATTGGGCCTCTCCGACACATAATTAAGCATAGATTAGATGCTCCATGTGGGTGTTGAAATGTTAAGAGTTCCATGTAAGGGGTATGGAAGATTCAAAACAGGTTTGGGCCTCCCTGGTCAGTACAGGGTTTTTTTTGGTGTTTTGACAGCCATTTCTTTGTAATTAAGCATAGAATAGATGCTCCATGTGGGTGTTGAAATGTTAAGAGTTCCAGGGAACAGGTATGGGAGATTCAAAACAGGATTGGGCCTCCCTGATCCATAATTAAGTAACAGTGTACAGGATTTTTTTGGTATTTAGGCAGCCATTTCTTTGGACTGTCTCTTGTATTTGCATAGCTATAGTCTTAGTACATTGAGCTGGTATATATATACATCCATGTATCTGAGGCAGAAACTAAATATTTACCATTAAATCAATCAACCAAAGATGCAGCATTATCCGAAACAGAAGCTAACAATTCACTATCAAATGAATCAACCGAGGATGCAACAATGCTGAACCAATCTCCAACAATCCAAACACCATCTCCAGTCCCCCTCAAAATAACAAAAAAATAAAGCAAAACTGATGACGAATTCCCATAGTTAGGCCCAGTATAAAAATGCACAAATTATCACATCTAAATTTTTCTACTCAATCCTCAGATGGTATTATAAACCAACCATTTCTCCCACTCAAACCCAACCGCTAAGCATAAACAATAAAAGCAGACAGTACAGAACAAACGAATCAAAACCCATAAACAATCCATCGAAACAATCAAAATACGAGAATAACAACTCAAACACAATTAATAGAAGATGTCAAGAGAGAACAGAGCCCACCAGCCTGAGTTGGAGGGACAGGCTTCGAAGGAAGCTTAGCCTGCTTGGGCTGCTGTGGAACAGTAGCTTGGGCGGGAGCTAGGGCTTTCTTTGGGACGACCTTAGCGATCAGCTGTGATGGGTCGTCGTTGTCGTCGTCTCCCAACAGATCAAAAGGGTTCATGGATGCCATATCCGCTCTGGACCGAGAATAACCCCAAAACGCAGAGATTGAACAGCAGCGGCAACCACGAAACCCTAGTTCTTCCTCAACTCCATGGATACAGATCTATAATCTATAATCATAGAGAACCTACCAGCTTTAGGATTCTTTTCTTCTCTTCAAAATTTAGAGAAACCCTCGCCGCAATACCAGACAAGAGAAAGAGAACGAAGAAGAAAAGGGAAAGGGAGAGCTTGTAAAACCTAATCTGTTCATATCTTTGACATTAATATATATTGACACTATTTTTATTTAAAACTACGAAGATACCACTGGATTGGAATTTGATCAGTGTGCCATCTCAGCCGTCCAATTTGGTGGGCCACATTTTTGAATCAGAAAACTGGGATTGTTGTAAGATATCAGTTTTGTGAGTTGTGGTCAATCAATCCCACGGTTGCTAATCGTTTAGATGGTTTAACAAATTCCGGATGGTTGACTGTCAAGAAGCTCTAATCTTCCTTTTGCCAACGGAATCACCAAAAGGAAAGATTAAGGGCCTGAAATCCTCTAAGCCACTCCCCTTGTGAGGGACTCAAGGGCCACACGAGGGGTAAACATGGTCCACCCAACTAAGAGGGTGATGCAACGTAGGGGTGGCAATGTTTGACACAACCTGCCACACAAACCCATCATGAAATAAGTAGGTTTGACTGTAAACATGTTTTGGATCAAAGCAGGTTGACCCATTTTGACCTGATTAATAAATAGGTTGGGTTTCGACTGAGTCATAATTATACCCTTATCTCAACACGACACGAACCCAGCCTGCCAACACAAATTGTCACCTATAATTCCTGGGATCTCACTGAACTGAGCCAAGCCGCTGAGCTCATGACCCTTGGTTTGGGTTCAGCTAGACTTTGGTTTGGGACCGAGTTGGGTCTTGTGATGAGCCTGAGTTGATGAGCCAGCTCAGTTTTGCCACATCGGAATTGGCTATCTGCCATGCAACTCTCCACGTGGTAGAGAACACCACTGGATTCCAGGCTTCAATATGGTATCCTAAAAAGCACAGCCCATAACCTGAATCAGTAATAGTTCATTGAGTTTCCGGCTTGAATCACAGCAAGCACTAAGCTAGCTCGACTCGTTGACAAACCTAAATGCTAAATGCGATGTTGGATTCTAGTGGAAAATAGGCTATTGGTCTTCTGTTCTTAAGTAACATAATCATAACAAAAGGTTAAATTATCTGACTAAGATACTCTCTCATATGAGATCCTTTAGGTGTGAACCATCAAGTGGTAGGTCCCATTTGTTTAAAATCGACCCACATGTGATCAATAAAAACATCCATTAGTGACCCACCAAAGATTTTTGCATAAAAATTCAAGGATGCTTTAGGAGATTGGGGTATCTCAATAGGCACCACTTTTCCTTTTTTGTTAAATCATTAGACACCACTTGGGTGTCATTGGCAATAACTTAAAAGCTACTCAAGATAGCCCAAACAAGAAGAAGCTTTCAATTTTAGGGGACCACTTTTTTTAACTATTGGCAAAAGGATTATTAAGTTTCTAGCTTACAAATCAACTTCAACTGCTCATAGCCAAGAGGGAGCAATTATCGTCTCCAGACTTTTAAAGTTCGGTTAATGTTCAGAAGATTTAGGTGGTCAATACATATATCCAAAAAAATCAACAAACTGAACTGTACATTTTCAATTTTGTTTATTTTTTTGCCACATGTCAATCATTGAAATCTACGGAACTATATCTGAACTTTAACAATCTGGAGAGGATCACGGGGGCTCAAGAGAACTGTGGCAGTTGTGTAGCTATGGTGAAACAATCATGCAATATATTGATCAGAGATAACCCCTCAATGGTCTTTGTTTAGAAGATTGTATCAAATGCTAATCAATTTGAAGGAAAAAAGTTCCATTTTTTTAATGCATTCTACGTGATTAGGGTTGCCAATTCCCAACTCAACCCCTGCATACTCTATAACCTCACTTTTGTTTTAAGGGCTAGGTTAGGCTAACTTTAACATGGTTTATTTCCGGGTCAGACTAGGATTTCTTCTACCTGCCCAAATGAGAGTTTACAAAAGAACCCAGCCAAGCCACCTGATTTTGAGTTTGGATAATCAACAACTCAATAATAGACGATTGACACCCCTAGATGTTAACATGGAGGGAACATATCTTGATTGGATTGTGTCATTTGTCGGACATGGACACAACCCACTTTGTAACCAAGAAGATGACAATTTGCTTCGGAATCCTATGTGGTCACTCTTTATCACTTTTTTTTTATAAGCAAGCAAAATCAAAATAACTGATCCAGGTTATTTTATACCTGACATTGACATGTGGCTAAGTTATTGGTTTTTTTTGGGTAATGTTGTCTTGTTGAAAAGGATGAGATATTTTGATTATTTTTCTTTCTTGAGAGGGTTAAGTTGTTCGTGTTTATCCTTTCTTTTATCGTATTAGTTGGGGTCTCTATCTCTATATCACTCACCATGGCGGCATTATGTGACAACGTGAAAGGAGTCTTAAGAGTTTATGTCCTTTTTTTTAACCTAAGGTTGTTGGCAAATGAAAGTTCAACTCATTTTTTGAGATTCTAAGCCTAGCGGATCGTCTGGTGAATCAGCTGGAAGTTCTTGCTGATTTAACCACACAGCGACACCTATTCAATTTTATTTGATAAATCATTTCCAATTTTTTTTGTCCATTTCCTTTCAAATATGTGTCACAGTGTGCTTAAATTCAATAGGAAGTTCCTGCTGATTCACTATCAGATGATCCTTTCCTTTAATGGGTCTATTGAATTACGAAACAAATATTCTGTGATAAAAATGCCTCTGGAATATATATGGTGAATCATAAATGGACATGTATTGTTTAGGGAGGTAAAAGGGTTCATAAAGGTGTTCAGTTGAAAAAGTAGGCAGTCAATAAAAGACATCAAACTCAAAAACACCTCATGTTTCAATCAATGGCACGCCTTTAGATGCCTGTCCCAAAACAGACCATCATTCTCCATTGAATTTCGAAGCAAATGTTCTGTGATAAAAATGCCTCTATAGTGTATATGGTGAATCATAAACGGACTTGTGTTGACTTTCAAGTTTCATTACTACTGGAATTAGCTTTAAACACTATCTTGGATGTTTCTTAGATGGGCCAAGACACTCATAATTTGCCAAATGTCTTATTTTCAGAGGATCGAGATTTTGAGTTGGTTGGGACTCACATAAAAGATTGACCACACCAAAAATCAATATGATCAAATGATTTATAACCATCTAATATGTGTATTATCTTCATGAGCTTTATGAAATAAATGTTTTGTCCAGGATTCGGTGTCCAAAACGTCATATGGTATGAAATGTGTTGGAGGTAGATGAAATTTCAAAATCCTGCCTGTTTTATTCCATTTAATGTACCCTAGTATCCTGGACACCACCCTAAACAGGACATTTGCTCCCTTTTGTAAATCATATATACTCTCAACTTTGATAAAAATTTAAGTTTCCACCATTCTATTCCCATACCAAATTCAAATTCCAGAATTAAAATTGAAATACCACTAATTAATTTGATTTTGAGAGAAAATTTGAAGGTTTACATGTTATATGATCACAATACCATCATTACACTAGTTATAGTAGCAATCTCTAAAATAATTAACATTTTCTGCTAGTCTAATGTGCTCCATTGGATTAGTTACGTCAAGAATCACTTGTACAAAATACCAATTAATAGTCGACGCTTCCTAACATGGGTGGCTGCGGCATCACCTCTTCAGGAAAGAGGGTTGAGGGTTGAGAGTTGAATCTCCCTTGCAGCAGCATTCTACAGTAGATTGATTGACGATAGATAAAGACTATCCAGCCATGGCCTTGGGCCCCACCACAACAGATGCATGGCCCTCCACATTTTGTCCTAACTTCTCTGAGTTACCTTACTCTTGTATTTTTAAGTCTCAGCTCCCAAGCTTGTGCGATTGAAATCAATGACCCTGAAACGATGAGTGAACCCTTACCCCCTACCCTACAATAATTTTTTTTTGATACCCTATAAACTTAAATTAATTACTCTTGGATCTTGAAGCTTTTCATAATTGAAATATAACCTCCTGAAATATTCTTCATAGAAATATTTTCAAAAAATCACAAAAACAAAAGGAATTTTAGAATTTGGAGGCAACACCAAAATATGCTAAGAGTAGAAATTAGCAAGAAAAAAAAAGGTAGGTAAGGATGAAACTTTATGCTTGGGAGAAGGTTTAAGAGGTGCCGTTTGAAATAAAAATGGAATGTTGGTTTTTAGTTTTGAGAATAGGAGTTAATTATGGGTGATGAAAAGAGTATATAAAACAGAGTTGAAACGGAGTAGGATGATAGCTGGTAGGAAAATTAGATAAACGTCAAAGGGCATTTGTGTTTTGAAATGTAGATGGTGACAAAAATATAAATAAAAGATAATCAAAGGGATTTCATTTTGGTAGTGGTACACTGTGACAAAAGAATGTAAGTAGAATTGGTTAAAGGTCATTTAAATTGTAGTACTGTTAATCCTTGTCTATTGTGTCACAAACAATTTGCTCTAATCCAAAGACTTCCCTATTAAGGGTGCAGTCTAAATTATCCATGCCATCCCTCCATATGGCAGAACAACTCCAACCCAATAGCGAAATAGACCTGTTTGGTTTGAAATCATGCCCAATCAAATAACCATATGGCTAAAATAAAAGGGTTTATAATATAAAAAAGGGAGCAAATGTCCTATTCAGGATTTGGTCTACAGGACACTTGGGACGTCACATGGATTAAAATGGACAGTAATTTCAAATTTCATTTAACTCCCAATCATTTTATTACATATGATGTCTCCCAGTGTCTTGGACACCAAATCCTTGACATAACATTTGTTTCTTTTTCAAAATCTTTCTTGAGATGTATTGTTGACATAAATTTCATGCGTAAATTCAAACCACGAAAAATATGTAACAAATTCAATAAATGATTCTTGATATTTGAATAAATGGGATACAATTATTTGATTTTACACTTTGTATAAAAAAAAAAAGTAAACCTCTGACTCTCTTCAATGGAATCCAAGGGCCTAATGGCACATTTCTTGGATTCAAGTGCTAGTGTGCTTGATTATATGAGAGTTAGCTTCTTCTTAGGGTTTCGTGTTTGATCTAAAAAGGAGAGATCCATCATGAACTTGTTCTCATGACCGGTTTCTTGGTGTGTTTATAAGATGCAACAAGTGTTCTTGTCTCCGTTGTTGGTAGAGTGACTGAAAAGTATGCTTGAAGTTTTCAATTGTTTAGAGAACCTTGGAGATGTTTTGGAGTTTTTTTATCTCTACAACATTCTTGCTTAAGGTCCTTTTAGAGATCTATTTATTATGTAAAAAAGGGGTTTATTTATAAACTTAGATGTGGAATCTTGTCGAACCCTTGATTGGGTATTAATTGGATGCATTTATCTTTTTGAGTCTAAATGGGTGATTGCACCTCCTTTGTTTGGAGAAAGGCAATTCATAGAGTGTTTTATATTCCATAATTGACATTACTTTTCTTCTTTACCTAAGAGGATTTAGATTTGAATTTATTCAAATCTTTCTTGTGTGAGTCTTATGCAAGCTGGATTTTGGGGGCTTGCTAATGGGTTAAAACATGGGCTCGGTGGCCTTATGAGTAATTGTTTAAAAACTCGGACCAAAGCCCAACAAACTTGTCCATATAAATGGGCCTAATTTGTAAATTTGGAACCCATGTATAATCTTTAGGTATTTTATATAGATTTGTGAGGGTGGAAGCACTATTTTGCAAATTATGCAAATTTTAGGTGCTTACAAATGTTCCTCAAAGTTGTGGTGATGTTGCTTTAAGTGACGTTGTCAAATTCTCATTATGCCGTTTTGTGGCAACTATGCTTCGACATGCAAAAAGATTGTAGCTTTCTCAACTCTTGGAAGATCGATTTGACTACACCAAAGGATTGTTTATCTTCTGCAAGTTTTTGTTGTATCTATTTGTGATAATGCTTACGGGCTTGCGGTGAGTCATAAGCCATAAGCATCCAATAGAAACAACGGCCCATATACATTAATCTTTGGGAACTGGATGAATTATACCACCCATCTTGGGGTCTAACCAGGCATATGCAATTCATGATGCTTGAATCACAACATCATAATCGTAGTGGTACCGAATTTCGGGTCGTGCATCTTAACGGCCATTGGGAGAGGGCTAATAGTTTGATTCCATATCTCAAGTCTTGTTGGGTGCAAAATGAGAAAACTTGAGAAGGCAACTTAGATCAACTGCAAGTAAACTCTATGGTGGTGTGCAACATCTCTTCACTTTACTAGCCACCATGCATCATTGATAGTGACAATAGAACTACAAAATTTATGTTTGGCAGCCACATGTAATGTAATAATTTCATTTGAGTTTCTCTATAGCATTTGTAGCCATGAGATGATAGTTTTGTAATGAACTCATTCAAATGTATATTGATTTGTTGACTATATTTAGAAATGAAGTCATCTTAGGTTTTTCTGTAAAATGAAATGGCTTGTGTTATCAAGCACAAATCACTTTAAATCTGAATGAATTCATTATAAACCATTCCGTTGTGGCTACAAAAGCCTTGGGAAACTCAAATGAAATGATTTCATTACAAGTGGCTGCCAAACGCAGCCTAACATACATTATTATTCTTGACCCTCCGTGATAATCAATGACAACCAATTGAACGCAGCAAACCGCATATACATGAGGCCATGTGGTTGATATATCACATGCAATTGACTATGTAAATAGTAAACTTTCTTTGTTCGTTTGGTGAGATTGACAGCCATGTAGGTATCCCAGTAAAATATTTTTGTTGGAGCTCGTCTATTGCTTGAACCTTGAAGGAAGATCATGTCATGGTGCTTCTTACCAACACCAAATTTTGTTTCCCTAACAAGGTAGAAAGAAAACATTGGTTTTGGTTAGGAAATTATCTTCATTCCCTTATTTAGGTTACTTTCTCCATAGAACCCATTGTGAGGTTCTTCCCTTGCTAATCATAGAATAAAACTATGTAACCCTTTCCTTTTTATTTAATCAATCTCAATGTGGGAACTTTCTCTTTATGAAGCAATACTGCTAAGATTTTGCCCCCCCCCCTCATAAAAAGTCTTCACCCAGCCTCTCCCAGCAACATGGGCTCAATCCTGATTAAGGAAAGAGTAAATAATTAAGAATTTATCGTCAGAGAAGAACCATTCACTGAAGGCTTTAGCAAGGAAAGATCCAACCTCAAGAGTATACTAGGCGAAGGCATTAGGATGAACGATCAAGTTGGTTCAAGTTATGTAGCAAAGCAAGTTTATAAGGAAGACAAACTTGATGGTGTGCTCGAGAGGAAAATAACATTTATAAATGATGCAATGTTGGGCATGGCGGAACGGCCCTCCATGTGGAAAAGACTAAGCCACTGTAGCAAGATAGTGGAAACCGGCATAGGTCCATATAAACATACCGAGGTAAGATTTAATGGTAGATCACATAAACCTCCTTGCCAAAAGGAGGAATTCAAAAAATAAAAAGTCATATACTAGCAAACTTAAGCCAAACATTATGGCTCATGAGAGGGCAAAGAATGCCTCACAATACAAAATGTTCGAGACTATTGAGTCCTAAGAGCAAAGCAAATAGTCTAAAAGTATAATGTCTAGATAAAAGGGAAAAAATGTCCTAAAAATAACAAAGCGATATCAAAGGCCGATATCGTGGTTATGCATTGTTCCTAGAAGCCTGAAATAACCCAAATATGGTAATAATAAAGCATTAATGAGCAAAGGTTGAGTGTAGGATCCAACAGAAACTGTTTAACCAATATACCGTTAGAGGCTAAAGAAACCAGGAGGCAGAGCATCCATTTGTCTCAAGGTCACCTCAGGAGTGACAAAGGTGGCAGTTCCAAGCTCAAGGAGCAAAGAAATGAAGGGGCTCAAATTGGTGTGCCTCTCTTCAGCTTTGCTCCTATCCCCATCCACTGGGGACGTTATGTGTAGAGGGAAACTTTGTCTCCAAAGTTGCGGATGACGCAATCTCCCAACCTGTAAAGTAGCTTTCCATGACCTAAGATATACTCTAGGATCGTGTAGCGAAACCATGCACTCAAATAGCTCCTCGAAATAAGGTGACCTAAGATGAAACGTCCATCCTTCAATAATAGGGTGGTGAATTGAAATGAGGACATGATGTGAGAAGTTAACTTCTGGCATTCTCATGAGAAAGCGAACCTGAGTATCAGGCACAGGCTAAGGAGAAAAGTTAAAACATTTAACAAGGCTTGAAACCACTCCAGAGTATCGAGGTCCCATGACACAATCGCAAAAAGAATAAAATGTGATTATAGAGAAAATGGATGAACACGGATTGAGACTTTGAGTTGGTACTTATAAACTTATCAAGAGAAAGGTTTATCGAAAATAATGGAAACTATTTAGTTTTTTACAAAGAAATTGATGCCTGTTCAGCTTAAAAAGTATCGAAAGTTGGGCAAATCTTGGAAGAAATCATATCCTGAAGATATTCCGTCCTTGGAATGGTGCCATTTGGAGGTACCTAGTCAAATTGGTTACATCCTTGAAATGCAAACCATTAGGGATAATTAAGATAGTTTAGATACACGAACCCAAAGTAACACATGTTTGGTTAGGATCTAAACCAAACACGTGCAAGAGGCATTTGTCAGGCCACAATTTGAAATCCACCAGTAAATGACACATGGAAATAAGAAGTGATCTGATGGACATTTATCAGGTGTGACACATCAGAAAAGGATGAAGAGGTGAAAATGCAGTAGCACACAATATCTGTCCCACATACAAGTCATGGGCGACCTAATCAGTGAGTGAGAAAATCATAGTTTGAACTAAACAGTAAGTGGGAGACCCATGATCTAAACTAAAAAATGGTTATAAGTGGACATGACAATGATGATGCCATGGAAAAGATCTTATATATAGGGAAAATGACAATGGAAGAAGGACAATCAACAAACACATTAAATCATTTATCTTTATCATAAAGTAATAGTAGCTGTAGCAGTTAGCATAGGCTTAGTTAGTAGTTTTTCTTAAAGTCCTACATTAGACAAATTGATTGTATCTTATAGTCAAATTCAATGAAGTTCTCCCTTAACTTTCGAAGAAAAACTATAGCAATCTGTCTAAAAGCACATTTTCAATTCATGTTATGCTCTTTTATAGTTAATGAAAGTTCTATCTTTTGTCAAATTGAGTGTTATTGTTCTATCGTAAAAGTCCTCAATCTAGAGGCATAACTGAACTTGTCATTTTGATAGCCCGAACAAAAAATCCATACAGGTTAACCCGGTGACACGATAAAATTTTTGTTGACAACCAACAACTCCCTCACGGGTCATCACCCACCCCTTTAAAAACACTTAAGATTTATCTCTCCATCATGAATATCTTCATAATTTATGACCACAACATAAGCATTTATGAAGCATATTTTTGTAATGTATTGGCCTGCATCTTCTCATGTGTCTGTAAAAGAGAAGACCTATTCCAGTACTCTTCATTCTTTAATTAACTTTAGTTGGCTACAGATTTTAAGATGCATAAAGAGTTAAACATCCATTGAGGTGTTGTTTGCTAATTTAAAGGTTGTCAGTTGTTGTCCCACTTCTTCTGGAGTTTATTGCCTTAACTTTTATAACATTTGTTGGTATTGGGATGTAAGAAATGTTGTCAAACAACACTTAAGGCTGAACCAAAGCACCAACATTTGAAACTTTTGTTGCCTGTTTCATTATAATAATTTTTGTTGTAGTCTTAACTCCCAATTATTGTCTCTAATATTGTTGTCTTTTTTTTTTAGTTCAAGCTTAACATGAACCATTTTTTTATTGACTAAGTATCAACAACTAAGCAACAATCTTGCAATTCAAAGAAATTCAGCTTTGTAGAGTGAGACTTCATAAGGTAACACTTAATTTCAAATGTAGAATTATTCTATCTCTTATCCTTCTTATGTCTTTTTGCAGGAAATCCTTCAACCTTCACATTTAGAGAACACTTATGCCAATTACCTTTTTCATTCTCTAGTAAGATGGTGTAATTCATTGTCACTTTACCTTGATAGTGGATAGATTCCACAAGTCAGAGTGAGTGATCCTAGAGATAAATGATTTGATCTTTATCTTCTAATAGGCTGGGTGTATCAATTATCACTTACCTTGATAGTGAACTGTGTTCACAAGTCAATGTAGGTGATCCTAGGGACATGGTATTGGTTCCATGTTTCAGAATATTGTCAAGAAGCTTTTAACCTTCAACTTTCAATCTTTAGTTTTCATTTTAAATAAAACTTTTTTCAATTATCCTTTTCATCTTCTAATAGAATGGGTGCAATTGTAATGCTTTGAAATCTTGTCCCTAAATAAGATTTTGGAGTGCTAATTTACTCAACATTCTTCTGACTTGCACATGTTTAAGACCCTTCGCAGCGGAGTATTATTAAAGAACCTTATAAATTTTTTACTTTTCTTACACAATTATTATGCATTTGTGGAAGCATTTCTCATATTGTAATTACATCGAAATCATACATCTAATCTCACATTTCTATAGTGGAAGGAAATCTAAACTTTAATCATAAACAAGTCTTCAACTTTTTAAAATCATACTTTTCATAAATCATGCTAAACATAAATTCATGATCCATAAGACTAAATAAAATCCAAACTCATGGGTTCATAAACTTAAAGTAAAAGAACATCTCCCTCATATAGGTCTACATAAAACTGAAACTGAAAAAAACACTACTAACTATGAATCAATCCTGAAATAAAGTCTAAGCATAAAACATAAATTAAATCCTCCAATAAAAGCTCCTCCTCACATTTCATATCTTTTTGGCCTTCATTAGACAACACTTGTAAAACATATCAATCTGAAAAATAATGTACATGGGTCAGTCCATGATTCACAAATAACACTATAAAACACACTGGAATTATGACCAAACTTAGCATGAATTTTTGTAAAACTTTTGTTTTTCAAAAACACTTTTCTAAAATATACTTTACTAAAAACTGAACTTAATCTTTTAAAACAAAACACCAAGTTATTTACTGAAATCAAAACTTTCACATGCAAATACTTACATAACAAACATAACTTATTCTTTTACTTTATACAATCACACAATATCACAAACAAGCCTTAGTTTATACCTATGGTTCACATACTTGCTTTATTTTTCTAATTTATGAATTTTCTTCTTCACTCATATGCTTATGAAAATTTTAAACTTTTTTTCACATGGAATCCTTAAAGGATCTTTGAACACTTCAACTCATTCAAAACTTTCAAACATTATCACATTCTAATTTCTTTCACACTTACATTCTCTAAAGTTTTACAAACATAACTTATCATTCTTAACCCATCTTGGGTTTTTATCTTCCACACATACGACCCAGGTTATCGAATTTTTATCACATAGTGTCATCACAAACCTACCAACCTGTAGACAAGTTATTATAAGTCTTCATATAAACCTGAAAAGCAAGTTATCAAAAATTCAATGGGTATTGATTATTTAAACCTTCTTAGATCTTAACACAATCATATCACATCTCACATACACAAACCCACATACAAACCTGTTAGGTAGGTTTTCACATCACTAACATAAGCCCACATATAAACCAATTGGGCAAGTTCTTCACATCACTTTCATATTGGTTTTTAAGACCTTCACACTTCAATCCATAAGGATTTTCTCAATGAAACTTATGCATATGTTTTTTTTCTAAACATAACTCACTTTCTTAGGTATCAATTATGAGGCTTTACATTACCCTAAAGATTAAGGGCTTCTTACTCAATCACATGCATAACGCATAATATGACATATCATAGAATTTATTATATTACAATCTATCACATATCTTCACAAAAGTATGCATAAATACATGTCTTACTTTCTAACAAAACTTATCTTTCAAAAATCTCTTATTTTCTTTTCAAAACTAATGCTTTCTTTTGTAAAAACATGCTGAAATCACTTTGCAAAATAGAGAATTTTCTTAACCCATCTAAGAATATTTTCTTTTCACAAATCATGAGATAACATGAATGATGTTGATGCTTATAGAAAATTATATATGTCATGGTATATTTTCATCAAAACTTGAAGTAACTAACCATAGATCTGTATAACTATTAATCAAAACATGGTCAATATGTAACTTTAATATTAACATAAAATCAAGCTTCAAACATGTAGAAACAATGGATGATTTATAATACTTGTATAATATAAGACTTATGCAACTCAACACACTTGAACCTTTTTAAAACATTTCTTCTTTGTAAGAACTTATGAGAGAAACAATGAAAAATTCATTTTGAAAACATATCTTTTCATTCTAAGATCCAAAACAAAACATGAAAACACGTAGGTTTCATATCATTACTTGCAAAGAATCATAAACTTTCAAACTTAACTTTCTTATCAACGAACTTCTAAGATTCTAAACAAAAATAAAAAAAACAAATATGTTTCGCATCATTACTTGCCTCTTGTTATAGAAAATCAGATTCCAAAGCTTGTTGTAATGCTCATTAAACCTCTTCTTTTTCCAAAATCCCAAGTTTTTCCTCCAAACTCTACTTTTCTCTCTTTCTCTTGCTTCTTGTTTTGTTCTTAAGGTTTTTATGTCGAATTAGGTCAAGTTTTATCCATTGTATAGACCCCATAAGAATCCTCTATGAAGTAGAACCCTAATTGAGGTAAAATTAGAAGTTTTAAAACCCAAAAATTCATTTCTCGCACTTCTAGCTCAATCTGAGAGTGATGCTGGCTTGATTCGGAATGTATTTTAACATTTTTTTTTACTAGAAAAGTGCCAGATTGATTCAGGATCGATCTCGAATCAATCCGGTAAGTGTTGGTTCGAGTTGGTAAGTGAAGGCTCAATCCAAGCTGATTTGGCTAGAGTTAGAATGATTTTTCTGCTTTTACCTCTTCACACTAAATCACTCATAAAATTTCAAAAACTCAAATTCGTTCGGCGTTTGTTTTCTTAGAAACTATATGTCAAGTGTAACGCCCCGTGTTGCACTTAAAGAGAAAAAATATAATTTTACTTTTATAATGGTAAAATTTTTATCTCACATATTCTAAACAGACCTTAAGTTGGTTTATGAACTTTTTAGACCAAGTTAAAATTGTAGAACCTAAGTTCGACCTTAAACTAATCGAATTTGATAACTACTCCTAAATGTTTTTTTTGGGGTAACTTCATAGACATACTTATACCAACCCAAGTTAATTAGAGGTCATGCCATATATTTTTAGAAATATCTAGGTGTCTACTTTCTAACAAAGCCCATTTTCCCACAGGGTGTCTATGTTGTCTAACTCATAGATTTGAAGTAACTTTGGAGTTATACCAATAAATATATAGGATGAATTAGAGAACAAAATTTATGCCCTTAGAAAAGTCTTGAACTCTAGTTTCTAATCCAATAAATGGCGATTAAATCAGAGTTTTCTAGAGAAAGTTATGTACATTTTAGTTCAAAAGGGTCAAATTTGGAAATGTCATCCGAATTGATCTGATCCTGTCAAATGGATACAAACTTAGTGGATCGATTCGATAATTTCTGGATCAATTTGATTTCACAATTTTCTTTAAAAAAATGCCCCGAAACATGCCAGATTGATCCGATTTTCACCCAAATCAATCCAATTTCACAAGAAACAAATTTTATGGTCTAAATTTTTTCAATTTTGACCCAATTAAGGTTCTGCTTCCTTTATATAGTCTATATAATAGAAGAAACTCGATATAAAACCCTATAAATAGAATAAATAAACCTTAATGACCTCACTTTACACCAAAAAAGAAAAAGAAAATGAGAAAGAAAAGAACTTTGGGAAGAAGGGGAAGAGAAACTCCAAATTAGGTAAGGTAAGCTTGAGGACTTCTTTTTATGCAAAATTTTATTGAGTTTTGACATGCCCTCCTAGTTTTAATTGAAATTTCATAATGTTTAGTAGTTTGTACCTTATGTTGTAAAAAAAGAAGGAAACTACAAAGGAAAAGAGATCTTGATTGATGATTTCTTTGGGATAAAAAAGTAGAAGTATTTAAGTAAATATTTATACAAAACTTGTTCCATTTTTGTTTGTTTTAGATTATTAGAAGTTTTATAATGGTCAAATATTGATTCTATGAATGTTTTCTCATATGTTTGTGAAGCCTTTTGTTAGGACCTTAGAAACCCTAATTCTTATGGTGATTTGTGATGAAATCTTATCATATCATGTTGGAATCTTAGAAATCCCTAATTTAATTTGTAAAAAAAAGTTATTATATATATATATATATATATATATATATATATATATATATTTTCTTAAGATATTGAATTCCATAACTTTTGAAAACATATAAATTAAGAATCTATGAATCTATACTCTCCATTATAGTTATTAATGCATGAGAAACTTAGTTTGCTATGAAAAACATGAATATTTGTATTGGAGTTGAGCATTTGTTAATGTACTAGTGTAAGAATAAAGAAATTGATTTGATTACATATGTAAGAATTGATTATGATGCATGTTGACTCTTACTAAAATGAAAATAATTAATGGTAACATATAAATTACTTAGGGATTAATATGGAATGATTCAAATAAATTATGAGTTGGAATTGTGGATGATTAAAAAGCATGTGAAATATGATTATTATTTAAACTCTTGTTTAGGTTAGGTGTATTGATTATATAATATTCGGAAACATAATAATATAAAAATCTCATGATGTCTTATGAAATAAGTTAGAAAATGGTTTATTGATGTTGCACATATTTCTAATCATGTTACCAAACGTATAATATAAAGTTGGATGCCTTTTGATGATACTAGTAAATGTCTATAATGATAGATTTCTTCTTTATTACTAAGTTATTGAATGTAACATGTGAATAGTATGTAATCTTATATCATGATCAAAGAATGCTTCATGCTCAGGGATAAGATCAAGTCAGTTAGTCATGAATTAATGGGAATAAGATGGGTAAAAAGACTTAAGAAAACTTAAAGGAAGATAAATAAGAATGTCAATATGTAAAGGTCTCATTATTGGGAATAAGTAAATAATGAAATAAGATAAGTAAGGAAAGTAAAGACAAGTGTCTTAATTATGAAAGCCCCACCATTGAGAGCTAAATGATGACTAGTGTTAAGTGAGAATAAAAGTAATTAAGATATAAAGGATAAAGAATATAATGTCCTCCTACTGTTGTAATAATGCAATAGTATGATGGCCCTCTCATTGGGTAATAATGCAATGACATAATGGCCCTCCCATTGAGGTAATTATGCAATGGTATGATGACCCTCCCATTAGGGTAACAATGCAATGCTATGATGACCCTCCTATTAGGGTAACAATGCAATGGTATGACGACCCTCCCATTGGGGTAATAATGCAATGGTATGATAGACCTTCCATACGGTAAAATGTAATGATAACTTTTCCATTGAGAATAGATCTCAATGGTAAAGTATGATGGCTCTTGTCATTGTGGAATAACACAATATGCCAAGGTATGACGTAATGTTAAAGGTTCTATTGTTGGAAAATAAAAAGTATGTAAGAAGATAAGAAAAGTTATAAAAAAGAAACTATGAAAAGTTCATAAGCCATAAAAAGAAATAAAATGTCAAGATAAGAAATGGTAACACAAAAGCGTAATGAAAGGTTCATAACCTATATAAGAAAAGGTATGATGGCCCTCCCATTGGGGTCTAAACAATGTTATGATGATGGCCCTTATGGTTAGGAATAGTATAATATGTCAAAATATAAGTAAGTGAAATAAAAGTGTAAGCAAGTGAATCCAAGTGTCAGTAAAGTGTAAAGTAAGTGAAAGAAAAGTGTAAACAAGTGTAAGAAAGTATACGAAAATGATACCAAGTATTTAAGTAAGTATAAACAAGTGTAAGTAACCTTAAAGGCTCCACTATTGATAATGAAACTATATTAAGAAAGAAGGAAAATTTCATAAAATACATAAAATAAGTGAAACCATTATAAAAAGAATAGAAAAATTCGTAAGAAAAAAAGAATATTAAAGAGAAAAAAAAACATATAAGCTTAAAAAAAAGTAAATTTATAATTCATGTAAAGAAAGAAAAGTAATAAGATAAGGAAATAAAAACATCTAAGTTTAATAAGCAAGAAAAAGTTCATAATTTATGTAAAAAAAAAACTATATAAGCTACTAATGAAAATACAAGTTTTTAATATGAATAAGTAAATAAAATGTTAAGAAATGAGTGGAAGCTCATAATCTTTAAAATAATATAAGTTCCTAAACTATGTAAGAAAAATAGAGATGTATGATGGTCTTCCCATTGAGTACAATTCAATGCTATGGAGATCAATGATAAGTGTTAAATGACTAATGAAAAGTGATACGCAAATATTAAGACCAAAACAATAGAAGGTAATAAGTGATAAGTGAAAACATGATGAATGATAAATAACAAGTAAGAAGGTGAATGATAAGTACTAAAATAATGATAGACTTGTTGAATATAAAAATATAATTTCATGTCTCATTATACAAATGTGTTATTATGATTGTTAATTGTTTAAGAATGATGTATTCATAGTTTGAAATGATTTGCATATGCATATTCATATTAAGAAAGTATAGTCTATGCATGAAAATGAATAAAAATGCTCATTGGGATGCATACTAAGTATTTTTAATATGAATGGATTAGGAAATATTTGTCATGTGATTATAAGTACATATTACTATGTATATTGCCATGCAAATATATGAGAAGAATGTCATGCATAGGTTAAATCATATATATTGTTATATGTGGATATTAGAAGAATGTCATGTATAAATAGAATCATATGAATTATCATGCATATTTGCTACATGATGAATGTTTAGATCTTATGATGACTAGTAGATGATGTATGTACACTAGTGTATACGTACTATTAAAAACTTGGTATATATTTTATATGAAGATATATTCAGTATTTTTATACGGAAAGATTCGTGCTTTACTTGTTTGGTTTTTGTAGTAGGTTTTGTGTACCTACCTATGAGTCATGGATCTCACCCATTCATACCATTTTTATAGGTGAGTTTTAGTGTAGGTACGCTTTCTAGGGTACCTGAGATTGGAGGAAAGGCATGCGGTTGATGCTTCTCTTCCTTATTAGTTTCAATTTCATTAAGACTTTTTAGTTTTGTATTAGACCTCTTAGCATGTATTAAGTTTAAAGTTCTACTTTTAAGACTTGTAGTTTTATATTTGAGATGTGATGGTGGAGGTTTTGGCTCCAATCATTACATGAGATATTAGTGACATGATAGTTAATATGTTTATATGTTATGGTTTATTTTCATTGCACCTTTATGATTATGATATTAGTGATTGATTTTTTTTTACTACATATGATAAGTTTAAGGTTAAGTTTTTAAGTAACCCTACAAATTAAGATAGAAGTGAAAATTTTATAGTGAGTGGTTTATGGACCCAGTTTAGTAACGTCTCAGTTTCATGCCTAAATAAGGTTATGCAATTTAGGGTCGTTATAATTGAAGTCAAATGGGTTTAAAATTAATAAATGACAAATGTGTGTATGTTAAAGATACCACAAATAGCCATGTCATTGTATGTCTCTATATTGATGAAATATTCATTATAGGTAGTCATAATTATATCATTAAAGCTACCAAAAGGATGTTAACTAACAAATTTGACATAAAAGATTTAGATGTTGCAAATGTGATACTATGAATAGAGATTACTAGAACATCTGATGGATTTGTTTTGTTTCAATCTCACTATATTAAGAAAGTACTTAAAAATTTCAAAACTTATGATAACAGTCTTGTAAGAACATAATGAATTGTACTTGGTCGGGCATAACATACGTTGTCAGCATGTTGAGTAGATATACAAATAACATAGGGATAGACCATTAGAAGGCATTAGCTAGGGTACTTGAGATACACCCTAAACTATGGATTGCATTACACCACATATCCAGTTGTACTTGAAAGATACATTGATACAAACTGGATATTCAATTCAAAATACACAAAATCCACAAGTAGACATGTCTTTATACTTGGCAGTGCAACTGTATCTTAGAAATCATTCAAACAAACTTGCATGACTAAGTCTACAATGGAATCTGAATTTATTATTTTGGATAAAGCAAGAGAAGAAGTTGAGTGGATTTGTCATTTCTTAGAAGATATTCCAATGTGGTTAAAACTTATCTTTGTTATCTATATACATTATGATAGTCAATCAACAATTGGTGGGGTATAAAGTCATATGTATAATGGTAAATCTTGACATATTTGTCGTAGACACAATACTATAAAGTAGTTACTCTTAGATGGAATTATCTCCATTAATTACATAAAATCCAAAGATAATATTATGGATTCGTTAACTAAAGGCTTGACTAGAGATCAAGTAAACTGTTCATCGAGGGGAATGGTTTAAAGCCTATGTTTTAAAAGTCTTTATAATTCCAATCCCATCTAGTTGATTGGAGATCCCAAGATTTAGGTTCAAAGGGACAACCGAGTTGTGTGTGACTTAGTAGTATATGTAATGCCCCCGAACCTAAACTCAGATATGGATCCATATCGCTCCGGATTCAGATTCGTTATTGTTCATAAATCCAATAATCCATATAGAAAATAGCCTAATCCTAGGACCATAAGTGAGATCCAATATAATCCACCTGTTCTCATTAGAAAATATTCTTAAGTCCACTTAATCCAATAATCATATTTCAATAGTTTGTGGAAGCTCATTCAATATTCACTATTCACATATATTCATATCAAAATACGGAAGCGTAATCTAAAATCTACAAAAAGTCATAGCAGTCTAATAGTATCAAATTAAAAAAGAGATATCACTAGGATGCCCTCTCACCCAAGCATACAAAGGAAAACATCCACTAGTCTAAAAATATGATCCCAACACAAAGGGGGGGATCCCAAAATATGTCCGAAATAAGGATAAGAAAGACAAAAGAAAAGTTGTGGATGTCATAACAAGTCCCTTAAATGGAGGACCTATAATAATAATCAATCTAAAAAATAAATGGATAGGTTTAGTCCCAACCTGTAAAAAATCTAGCAGACTATAAATAATCTAAAGAAAAGCACACATCTGAATGCTAGCATGTCGAAAGGTCAATACAAAACTAAACAAATATCGAAGTAGTAATCACAATCATGATAGTAAAGAAATATCAATAGTCACATGTCACATAGAAGTCAATGGTTTAATACAAAGATCTAAGTTCTAATAATAATTCAATGTGGGAAGATACCAACTTGCTAAGTTGGTAAAGTCTGTGGGTGTCAAACTACAGACTTGGGTTCAAAACCCATCTTCACCTATAATTACCTATCAAAAAATAATAATAATAATTCAATGCGAAGGTCAAACCTTACAAACTTGATGGCATATGTTAGTCTTGTGATATTTAATGTTCTATGATTTTGAAGTGTTTAGAGTTCATTGTTCAAAGTGTTTAGAATCCACATGGTTCACAATATTCAAATATTTAATATCTAGAATTCAAAGATTCAAAGTGTTCAAAGTTCACAAGGTTCAATAATCGAAGGAATCCAAAGTTCAATGTTCAAAAAGGTCCAATGTTCGATGTTCAAAGGTTCAATTTAAAGTATTCGTATGCTCTTGCTAACCCCATGGGTAAGTTTAATGTCCTTGTTATACCCTAAGGAGGAGAGCCGATGTCCTTGTTATAACCTCAAGGAGGAGGGCCGATATCCGTGAGCCAAGAAGCATGTTCGAAGTATTTTTTGATATTCACAGTGTTTGAAATTCACAAGGTTTGATGTTTGAAGGAGTTCAAAGTTAAATGTTCAAAAAGGTCCAATGTTCGATGTCTAAAGATTCGATGTAAAGTATTCGTATACTCTGGCCAATCTCACAGGTAAAATCTTGATCTTGTGTCAAAGCCCACAAGTAAAGCCAATGTCATTGTTTAACCTCAAAGAAAAGGGTCAATGTCCTTGTTATAACCCCAAGGAGAATGGCCAATATCTGTGAACCAAAGAGCATATCCAAAGTACTTTCTCACACTTAGCCTTGTGAGTAGGCCTAAAAAGTTAAGGATTCAAAGTTCAAAAAGAGGTTCACATCAATAAATCCAAAGGTCCACATGGTTTCAATAATCAAAATGTTTCTATAATGTTTAAAGCAATTATAAGCATCACATTTTCATAAATCAATCACTTCAAAGGCATATGGTTCACGTAGATTCAATGTTAATATATGATTCGATATTCATAAGTTTGGAGTCACAATGATCCACTAAGATGTCTCATAGAGTCAATGATTCAAACATG
>JAOXJP010113947.1:0-14039 GCA_025762735.1 Platanus orientalis
TTATTTATTTATTTATTTATTTATAAACAAGTTCATTATTAAATAACAATTATTCAATTTCTCTTGGATTACATGTTCATTGTAGATTCCAAGTTCTTGAGTAAAAGATGGTGATGTTCTTCCCCTTCTTTATTACGTGCTACATCACACATTGTGGAAGAAAAGACTTAGGTGACTTCTATGCACTGCGGAGCCATGCACCAAGTTTGGTTCACATTATCATAAATTTCAACCATCCAATTCTTGGACTAGCTGATAGATTGAACATCACGGCCTTCTCCTGCCAATAGGGCTGTAAATGGAGCGGATTCGGATTTGATATATGCACATCCGATATCTGATCCGATTAAATTTGTGTGCATCAGATATCTGTCGGATGTTTAACAAATGAATTTGAATTCGAATTTGATTATATAGTCGGATTTCGGACGCAAATTCGAATATCCAGTTAATTGGATTTAGCATATATATGTATAATCGGATCGGATGTATATGCATCCAATTTTGGATCGTTGAATAATCAGATATTTAATAATCGGATCGGATTTTAAACAGGGTCAAATATATAAACATTCGAATTTGCTTTAATCGAATCGGATTCGGATGCTTAACTTGATAATTGACAGCCCTACCTACCAAGAAGTTACGTTTAAAGGGCATCTCTTGAAGTTAAATACACTTACAAAGAAGGCCCAATTGTCTAATAAAGAATATACAGAAAATGGAACGTGTGTGTGACGCTGCTCAACTCACGCGCTTTGACCACTTTACACCAACCACTGCCATTCGGACCGTAGCAGCATTTTTGGCTCTAATGATTAAGAAACATCAATCATATGGGAAATGGGTTTCTTGGTAACTATGATCCTGACTTTACAATCCATCGATTTCAACAATAGCTTGAATATTATTGGACAATATCTTCTTATCATTTTAAAAAGCCCTATTAAGACGCTTATTGACCTAGGGTCCACATTCAACGCATCTTAAGAACATGTTAATTGGGGTTGTCAATGAGCTGAGCTAGTTTGGCTTGGCTCGGCTCAGATCTTGAAGCTTGGTTAGTCATGAGCCCAGCCTAAGCCTTAATTTAAGCTAGTTTCCTAATTGAGCCTGACCAAGCTTTACTAAGCTTAGCTCGCTAAAAGCTTGGTTAGATATATATATATACACACACGACAATACCACATTTAAAAGGTACATCAAAAATCTAAAATAGATCAAAAACAAAAACTATCAATTGATGAAGTCCGCCACATTATTCTACTTGATCTCCCTATATTGTTCTATCACCTACAACACAAATGACAAATAATAGAAATTGTCATTTTTAATTTTCATAATGCAAAAAGAAATGACAAGTACAAACAATAAATAGTCTAACCATACAACAATAACTATTATTTGAAACTAAAATTACTCTAAAATTTGCTATTTGCATATTAAAGAAAATATATGTTCAAGAAAACATTTTTCTACAATAGTTCACCACAATTAGAATGCAAATCACAAAACATAAGTCAATTCTTACATTAAAAGCATTATTTCATAATCACTTCATAACTATAGTCACATAGTAATCATGGAAGGTTACTCTAGGAACACAATTGATCTAGCCTCCTACATTTTTTCTTACTAACAAACGAGTTTAAAATGAATAAACAGATGAGTAGAATTGATATACCCAAAAATAAGCAAATTCTCAAGATGAAGTCTAAAACTTCTTCTACTAGCTATTGTCCCATGAGGTATATAGGAAGATTCGCAGGATGATTGGGAAAATTAGAGTAAGCTTGAGCCTTATATTAAGCTCAAAAAGATGAAGATATAACTTTAAAAAGGAATGGTAAAACTTGCAAGGAAATTCATAATATTTAAAGAGGGTGTTTGGGTGCAAGGGAAGGGGGAGCACATGAAGCACATCCTAAGTTGAGCTTGAGCCTTATATTAACCTCTCAGAGCTGAGTCTAAGCCTCCATTTGAACTCATTTAGAAAAGCTCGATCCTACTAGCTAATTAAAAGCTCAATTCATTAAGGGTCCTTTATATATATATATATATATATATATAGGTTATTATGTTATATATTTATTTGATACAGTTCTTGGGGGCTCTACTTGCCTAAAAAAATCTTGGGAGCTTTGATTTATAGGAATTTGGGGACTTGTTTTAACAACTTATATCTTCAACATTTAAGAGAAGGTTTGGCTTGTGGGCTATTAGGAGTTGAGTTTCTTATGTGAAATGGAAAGTTTGAACTCACTGAGCTGAGCCAAGGCTAAACTGAACTCACATAAATCTTGTTTGACAAGCATAAGCTGAGTTATGCCAATCTTGGTTCAGCTTAGCTCCTAGGCACCACTATTTTATACTTGTTATTCATATGTATACTGCATATTGTGTATTGTAATTCTATATTGGTTTATCCTAGAGGGGGTGATTAAGATTTCTAAATTATTTTTAATTTCTTTAAATTATCTTGTTAAGTTCAGCTCAAGTTTAACCCCTTTTGATTTTGTGTGTTTGATATAGTGCTCAAGGGAGGATCTTGTGATGATGTTGTTTAACTGAAATAGGGCAATTAATTTTGCAAGTTGCTTTAAGTGCTACTAAATGAAATAGTTAAATGTAAAATAACATAATCACATATAAGCAAACACACAAGCCAAGATATATAGTGGTTCGGCAGGATGGCCTACATCCAGTCTCAAAAAGCTCACCATCGAGCTTATATAATTTTATTAAGATTGATAAAATACAATCAAGGTTAAAATTAACAAAACCCTTAACTACTTGCACATGCAAGCTCACACGTACACTTGGTGTCTCCGGTGAGTGTAGTGTCACTTCTGATATCTCCGGCGGAAGAAAAATGAATTCAAGTATGAATATAAATGAAATAAATGCAAAATATGTTACATCATAAAGGTTGATATTGCTACTCTTACAAAGTGGGAGTATTCCCTGATGAGCTAGTGTGACTATTTGACACACAATGCTTCAAGCCTTAGCTCATGTGCTTCTTGAGTGTTTACAAGCAAGGGTTTTCTCTTAGAACAACTCCCAAATACTTCCTCTCAAGGATTTGTAGTGATACATACAAGGAGGAAGGTAAATGAGCGGTTTTCTAAAGGGTTTATATTCTTGGAGCTCAACCACAAGAGGGTTGGAGGATTTTTTTAACGTGGAAACTCTCATAAAGCCAAAATGTATTCTCTTTTGGATACTTGAAGTGTTTGAATGAAAGAGGGGTTATTTGGCTAAATAGTGACTGTTGGGAAACAAGGAACCTTAGATCAAAATATTTTCCACTAGAAAAAAAAGACCAAACCTATCAAATTTTAATCGTACATGCTCAGTATATTTTTTTCAGTGAAATCCGAGCCAAATCCATCACAACTATTATCGGTCACAAATCTTGTGACCGGTCAGAGTCCTAATCGGTTTAGGCCATGAGTCTTAGGGAAATGAGTCTAGGTCCATTTTCACCCATGATCGATCACAAGATTTATGATCGGTCACACTTGTCATCTTAGCTATGGTCAATCAAGGTCCATGAGTCATAGCTCTTGGGTTGTGCTTAATTCTAAGTGACTAAGCACTCGTGACCGATCACAAGATCTGTGATCAGTCAGGGTTGTGACTGATCACAAGATTGTGATCAGTCAGGGAGTTTAGTTTAGTACATGAACTTAACTCTTTTGAGTCCCTTCCAAAGGTCATTTTCCCCAGAGCTAGGGTTGGTCATTCTACACATGTCTAGGCTTATTTTGGTCCATCTCTCATGACTCTCCTCACATGGTCCATGCATGTTCATAGCTCACATTCATTTGGTTTATCCTAGCAGCTTATTCTAGCAAAATTGTTTAAACACCACTATCATAGTGTGAAGATGTTGTCTGTAGAGTGATTTTCATGCAGTAAGTTTAGGAACACAAAAATCCATGGTTGTTACTCTTATTGAGAGTGTATTGAATTCAACCCTACTCAAGTTGAAAATGACGTTTTATGCGATGGAGGTTATTTTGGGTTTTGACCCACTTTAGCTCTATAAAGAGATGTTTGTGGGTTTCGTGGGCTATAGAAGTGAGGTAGAAATCAACACTTTGGTTGAGAGAAGCAAGAACATATTGGTATGGAGAGTTATTTGGGGTTTTTCCTTAAGGTTTCACCTTTGGGTTTGGCAACTCGCGGTTATGTGTTTTGTGCTCTCTTTGTTCTTTGTTTTAGTGGAAGTTTTTGATAGTCTTCATCCAAGGATGTAGAAAATATGATTAAACCACATTGAATATTGTGTTATGTGATTTTTCTTTTTCGTTTACTATTTTCCTGTTTTATTTCACATGCATCGCATACTTGAATCCGATCTGTGCTTTGTTTTGCTGTGTTGTTTTGTCACAACAAACTAGTATCAAATCCAGGTTGTCGAAGGCTTCTCAGACTTGGGAAAATTCTTGACCGATAAAACCTTATGACTAGATAGAAAATGTTGGACCAGTCAAGAATGTAGAGAGAAAGCATTAGTCTCTACTTGATCGATCAGAAAAATTTCCTGACCTGTTAGAAATTTGCTCAACCGATTAGGAACATGAAAATGTGAAATTTTGAAAATTTTGCTAACACATGACTTGCCTCTATTTTCATGTGGGATTCACTTATGGTAAGATAAAACACTAAGATTACCTAATTAAGACCTAAAAACATAAAATAAGTGTAAATAGAAATAAAGGAGAGGAGAATAGGAAGAATAGGGAGATAAACCCCCAATTTGGCATAGGTAAGCCATGGAACCCAAAACCTATGGTGATTCCTCTTAGTTTTGAAGTTTCTTCTAAATTTTCATGAAATCTCATTATGAAAGTATTCTACATCTTGGATATTATATAAAGAAGAGTTTTGGAGGATTTCTTAGAGAAATACCACAAAGGAAAAGGCATTTTACTAAAGAAGCTTGATTTTCTGTAGAGATTAAGAGAGATTGTGAAGTATAAGTGGGTATACAAGATGTACACATGTTTTTGCTGTTAGGTTCTCAGAAATCCTTATTTGAAATTATGAAGGTAGTGATTGTATAAAATATGCACATGTTTTACTGTTTGGATCTTAAAAAACCATGTATTTCAAATCATCATGAGTTTTCCTTGCTAGAATCACCTAGATTTCATGTTTTCCACTACATATGTTTTATATACATTGGTATGAGAATTTGGGACATGACAAAAATTGATATCCAAACTAAGTGTCAAGTGAGAAATGACCAAATGTCACACTTTGGATCTATGGCCTAAAGAGGCCTAGTTTCAAGGCATGACAAGTTCATTTTCGAAAATTTCCTTTTCACTACCATTTGATCAATCTAGTTTCTATTTGATCGATCAATCAAGGGTCGTAGTGCCAAAACACCTTTTCTGCTCGATCAATCGAGTTTTGGTTCAATTGATCAAACTTCTAGTTCCATAAAGTTTTACTAGTTTAGTTCATTTTTTTCTAAGGAAACCACTTTGGATTCCATCTATGGTTAATCAGAAGGTCTTCTAGATACCACTTATGGTCATTGGCTTAGTCTTACCCATGTAGGCTTCGAATTTTGTAAACCAAATATATGAGAACCATGTGAGAACCATAAAGAGATCAAAACGTTAATGTTTTGCAAATCGTGCAAAGGGCCTTAACCACAGTTTATAGAGTGGATCCCATGGCCTCTTCTCCTCAACAACAAAAAACCCAAAATGAAAAAATTGAAGAGAAAAAAACCCTTGCTCTCTCTCTTCACCCACCTTACTCGCCCCGCCTTTGCCGACTCTCCTTGCTCTCTTTCTTCACCAATGATGGCAGTTATCAGTGATAGCAGTGGCTCCTAATCTCTTCATTTCCCACTAGCAATGGCAGTAGCTTCTTCTCCTGCTTTTGGGGTTTTGTCGTAAAGGTAGAGAAAACCAAAATGGCTGGCGATCAGTAACTGGCGAACGAGGGACCACCTAACTATTGGTGGGAATAGTAAGAGACGACAATTTGGGGTTAGGGGTTTTTTTCATTCTGGGTTTTTGTTGTTGAGGAGGAGAAGAGATCGTGGGATCCACTCTGTAAACCAAGCCTTTTGCATGGTTTCCGACATTAACGTGTCGATCTCTCTACTGTTCTCACATGGTTCTCATATATTTGGTTCTCACACAACTCGGAGCCACCCATGTATACCACTTACCAACCTTTACATATGAATATGACTTGGACCTTAAGACTTAAGGCATTTTTATAGTCTTCACATTGTAGCTTCAATATCTATGTGGTCCTTCCACATCTGGTCTTGTAGAGTGTGTCTTCTGAAGCTCTCCCCAGACTTTGACTTTGACTTACATGACTCATTGTATTCAAGTATAGTTACAGACATGTAAGACTTAAAAGTTTGATGACCATTAATTACATCATATACTTTACATTTGGAAAGGAATTAACAATGACAATATTTTACATTAACAATCACTCCTTCCTCATGCCATACAAATCATGCCTTCTCACTAGATCCCTCCATTCAACATCGCCTTCTAATTGATCTACTCCAAATTTTTGTATCCGATCTCTTTTCTCTTGATTCTATAAATTTTTATGCATGGTATCTCAAGATCGGATAACATTCAGTCCTCCATCCTCTTCAACCTTTGTATCTACATGAGATCCTCTACCACCACTGTCATTTTTTTCATTACGTACCAGGTCTCCTTACATAAGGTTTTCCTCATATTTTGATTTGGCCCTACATTCATAAGATTTTTTTTCTCTTCCATCGTTGCACTATCCTTTTACTTTATTCGATCTTCTTCATCCTCTTTTCTCGAGAGATGTTCCTCCAAGTCTTTAATTAGATCTAAATCCAGACAACCAAACTTTGATTTGTATTTAATAGGGTTTTCTTCCATTTTAGATGAAGGAACTTTTGCCTGTTTTGATATCCCTCCTTCCTCATTGCTTCCAATAGATTTGTTGTAAAACATAGGATTAAGATATTTTAGGGTTGCATTTTAGATAGTACATGTTCATAGTAATTATGGGAATGTCTTTGTTAAGTCTATCCAATCCCTTTAATGGGCCCACAAGAGTGATTGGGATTCTTTCCATATCATTCATGTTGTTCATTGACCAATACTCATAGGGTAGGGAAATTACCATGTGTTGGCCAAATTGTGTGTTGAAAACTTCTGATGCTCTTCACTGGGCTAAAAGGAATTTACATTATCGAATCAATCTCTTGCTCTATAACTTGGATTTTGTTAAGAAAAATGAATATGAAATTAGAGCAAAATATGGTTGCAACGATGATGAATAACAACGCCAGAGTCATGGATCACTCTTTTCTTAAGACAATATTTTCTCCCTACTCTATTCTTGAATATAAAAAAATAAAGATTGCAATGAGTCAACAAACTTGTCTCTTGTATAAAATAGGCCCAACACATGGTTGTATAGTTAATCCGTGGTTTGCAGCACCATGAGATCAACACTTTAACCTATTTCCTAGAAGTTGCTTGCAAAATGGCTTAAAAGTTTGTAGAGAATAATTGAGAAAGAAAGAAAAGAGAAGAGAAAGATACAAAAAATTCAAGTTTGTTGTATTGGGATTTCCATTTAATTTATAGATTAAATAAGTGTCTTTTGAAGCCTTAGTAAGTGTCTATAGACACCCAAAACACCCTTCCATGTTGATAAGTCATCCATTAGTGTCTATAGACACAATAAGTAACTTTTCAAAAAGAGATAACGTTCAATTTTTTGAACTCCGTGCATTTGGATTGATCCGCAAAGATCTCAGATCAATCTAAAACCATTTATGTCCAAGTTTTTTGCAAAACAAAGAGGTCTTCGATTAATCCATACTTTATGTGGATCAATTCGGCAAGTGCGGATTAATGTGGCTAGTACAGATTGATCCAACTTGGTTGGATCGATCCGCAACAATCCCCCACTACTTTAAAAGTCTAGAAAATTTTGATTCTTCAAAGAAACTGAAGAAATCTTTCTAGGCAAGCAATAAATTGTACATAAATATAGTGTACACATACTTGAACCTACACTTAGTCCAAATGCATCAAATTTTGTTGAGGTTCTTAGTAACTGTAGTTCTAAACTAAGGACCCCATTTCAACTAAACCGAAAATATCGAAAACACAACTTACCTTACAAGTGTTCAAGCATAGCTAGCAGTTTTCACAACCGTGTGCTCTTATCCTATTTATTAAGTGATTTACTAGACCATGCCCAAAGTCTCATAGGAAGCTATCTGAAGTATATCTACATGACTTACACTTCTCTATACAGATATAGTCCCATTAAGAGTATTACTACTCACCCTTCTTTATCCATGCAGACTTACACCAACTCTAGATAGATTAGAGATCTTTTTATCTTTATCTAGTACATAAAGTTGAATACTATGATTTGTTTTTCCCATTGAACTTGTATACAAGTTGGGTTCCCATCATAGTCAACTTAACTTATAGGCTTTAATCCTTTACCCTTGGAAAACCTCTAAATCATATCCCTTGCAAGGCCCTTTGTAAAAAAGCTGGCTAAATTTTTTTTTTGATGGAACATATTCCAATGTGATTACTTCATCTTTCAGAAGTTGTATCACATATGAACGTCTTAAACTAATATGTCTAGATTTTCCATTATACATTCTATTGTACACTCTCAACAATGTGGCTTCACTATCATAATGCAAAAAAATAACAGGCATTGGTTTAGGTCATAATAGAATTTCATAAAGTAAGTTCTTAATCCATTATGTCTCTTTTCCAACAACCACCAATGCTATAAACTCTGCTTCCATAGTGAAATGAGTTATGCAAGTTTATTTCTTGAATCCCCAAGATACCATAGTGCCACCTGTAGTGAATATCCATCTACTAGTTGAATCATCTTCTTTAGATATCCAACTAGCATTTGTAAAATCTTCCATTACACATAGTTGTCTCTGGTATGTCAAACCATAGTTTGCAGTTTTCTTTAGATATCTGAATAACCTATCTACCATTTTCCAACACCAATAACCAAATAAATACTTCAACAATTTAAGCAATATCCAGTCTTGCATAATGCATGGAATATATAAAGCTTATATTAATAATAGTAGGTATAGATAAACATGTTCTCCAAAATTGTAGGACGTTTCTAATGAGGACATCTTGCCACGTAGCAACCTCAAAGTGTACCAGCATAAAAGGTTCCTTTGAACCTTTATATGGACTAGGATTATTCTAGAGAACATTGCTTCGATCCATGATAGATTTTGAACTGTTATAAGTATTTACCTATTTTAAAGGCATGCAGGGCCTACTTTCCTTACTTGTGCGATAACATTTGTATGCTTACTTCTAGGCCATGTAGCGACATTTTATTGGATATATTCATTTTAGTTTTTTGGCTTTTATAAGCTTTTATTTCAGTTTATAGATGGTTTTTTAGATTTCATAGATTTACGACTCGTTGGAAATTTAATTTTTTTATATGGGATGGCATGGGCAAAAATCATATAAACCTAATTTTAAGCTTAGCTGACTAGCCACGTTGGGGGGACATTTTTTTCTCTTCTTTCTTTTATTTTTTGGTGTTTCTAATTTGTGAAAAAGATGGGGAAAACCCTATTGATGATTACTAAAAGGGGGGAGGCCTCTTGGTCGATACACCCATGATTTAAAAAAAAGCTTACAAAGTTTTTTAGTTTTCTCTAGTCGGCTGCTCTTTTCGAAGCTTCTACCAAGTTTGGACTTAGATTGGTGACACTCTAAGGTGTGGGTTGGTGATTTCCCACTTGTAAATCTATCCCTTCTTCTCCCCCATCATCTTCTTCTTCTTCTTCCTTGTTAATTTTCTATTTTATTCTTTAAAGTTTGATGTCCCATAATACTCATTCATCCATAAACCTTTTACCTTCTCTTTATCCATTATCTTTACTCCATAATCTTCTCTACACCTGCCAGCCACCCTTACTTGACTCTCCTTGCATTTTTGAGTAACCTAATATATCCCCACACCTTCTACATCAATCGGCAGCTTATAAACCCATAAACCCCTTTGAAATTTTTAAAGAAACCCATAATGTTACTAATCAGAATTTTTTCAACAATCCTTTTATAAATTTTCTTCAATTCTCATTAATAATTGATACCCCAATCCATGCGGCTACTAAATGAACACTTTTCTAGGTGTTCTTGATTATAAATAAATAAAATCCAAGTGGTCGTAGGCTTGCGGCCATGTTATTTTACCATATTTTTCTGTAAAATTTTTAAAGAAGCATAATCTCCTATAACTGGTTATACAAGGGGTTCTCTACATGAATCAAGGAAGATATGGAGGGTACTTATTTGGTTGAAAATGGAGCAAATCATCATTGAAACCTCAATAATTTTCTGTTATGTAAAGAAATTGGTATTCAAGGTGTTTAAAGAAAGTTCCCAGTGAAGGTTACGTGTAGATTTTGATCTCTACTTTGGTTGCTGATCAGACAGTTACATTGGAAGGAGTTTTATAAGGTTACTAAAGCTGATTAACTAAGTGAAGACATATTTTAAGCATCCAAACATCAAGAAGAGACTGTTGCCCAGGTTTGAGTACATTACCACAGTCCAGACAATTGCTTAGTATCACCCTTTGCTATTATGACCCTATGCCCATATTTTCAAACCCATATTTAGCTTATGCCCTTGCTGCCAGCACACTACCTAGTCCATTCGTATAGCCCATTTTCATTCCCTCTCCAAGTTTGCTTACTTTGATTGTTTAGTTGATTCCTCATAGTTAATAATTTAAGCAAATAAAGTTACTTTGTTCATAGATTTTTTATATGTTATGATTACTTTATGAGGGATTTCTATTGCTAGCTTCCCTTCTTTTAATTTTAAATGTATTTGGTTTGGGTAGGAATCTAGTTTATTATTGAATTTTCTTAATTATTTAATTGTGGATCTCTTTACACCTTATTCATCTCTTGCATGCTACATCAGTTTCTTTTTTCCTTTTACTTCTTCTAGATTCTAATTCTTTTACTTATTTTGTTTCTTTACTTTTAAGAACCTTAAGTACACTAGGCACATTTGTTTCCTTATAAAGAAAACTATTCTCAAAAAAAATATTGTATCTCCTGATTCAATGATGGAATAATTACCAAGTGTTGGCTAAATTGTGTGCTTAAGACTTCTTATGCTCTTCAATAGGCAATAGAAGGAATTTGCATTGTTGCATCAATCTCTTGCTCTGTAAGGTGGATATCATTAGGAAAATTGAATATGAAAGGAGAGCAAAATATGGTTACAGTGATGATGAGTAACAATGCTCGAGTTATGGAACACACTTTTCTTAAGATGATATCCGCCCCTACTCTGCTCTTGAATAAAGAACAAAGATTGTGATGAGTTGGCAAACTTGTCTCTAGGATAAAACGGGCCCACCACTTGGTTGTATAATTGTCCTGCAGTTTGCAGGATTGTGAGATCAACCCTTGAACACTTTAACCTATTGCCTAAAAAATACTTGCAAAATGGCTCAAAAATTTGTTGAGAATAATTGAGAAAGAAAGAGAAGAGAAGAGAAAGATACAGAAAATTCAAGTTAGTTGTATTGGGATTTCCCTTTTATTTATATATTTCAATTGGGTGTCTTTTAAAGCCTTATAAAGTGTCTATAGACACCCAAAACACCCTCCCATAATGATAAGTTGTTCATTAGTGTCTAGAGACACATTATGTAACTTTTTAAGAAGAGATAACATCAATTTTTTGAACTGTGTACATTTGGATTGATCCGCAAAGATCTTAGATCGATCCGGACTATTTCTATCCAAGTTTCTGCAAAATAGAGAGGTCTTGGATTGATCCGTACTTTATGTAGATTGATCCAACCAGTGCGGATCCATCGAATTAGTACAGATTGATCCATATTGGTTGGATCAATCAGCAGAAAGTGTGGATCAATTTGCAATCATAAAACTTGAAAAATATTCAACAGGTTTTACTATTTCTTCCTCCTCAGTATGAGTTTGCTCCTCCGTACTCGAAGCTCTAGCACTTGCATGACTATTTACCATGTTGTTCTAAGCCTTCTCTTCTAGGTTCATCCCCTCAAAATTGATCTCAAGTTTCTTCTCAACTTGTATTTCCATAGCCTCCACCACAAGTTCCTCCACTATTTGTTCAATCGGAAGATCTTTCTCTTATAGTAACACAATGAATCTATTATTCAGATCCATTCCTTATGGCCTGGTTTTTTGGCATTCAGATGTTCTGTGATTGTTTTTATAAACGTCTAATGCTTCTCTTGCATTTTCTCAATCTAGACTCGTTTGATTTGAGTTTTATGTAGGCATTATGGATCTAAGTGTCCAAAATATCTGCATTTACTACATTTGGGTGGCTTCTAATGATATCTTACTAGTTATTGAAATCTTTCACCATTCTCTGTCTCTTTAGCTTCTTTCACCTCTATATATACACATCCTAGAATATCATAATCGATCTTTTGTCATTGTGCATATGCCTTGCTTATGGTGGTGTGTCCTCACTGATGCAAGAAATTCAAAGAGGATTGGAAATTATGTAGGGCTAAGGCTACAGTAAGATCCATTTGATGTTTGATTCCAAATTAGTTGTAAACATCATTCTCCACAAATCCTCCTACCCATGAAACCATATCAAATATTAGATCACTCAAGTTGAGGAGGTGAAAATTCAGCATGTTTAGAGAGAGACGAAGCTCAATTATCTTATTAGCTAAGATGCTTCTTTATGTAACTATATCAAAATATAATTTTTGATTTTTTCAATGATAATTTACTCAATTATCAAAAAAAAAAAAGAACAACACTCCAAATGATGTTAAGTCCTTCATTAGGCTAACTGGAAATGAAGCCCATAATGGTGTAGCTTCTAGTGTGGCTTTCTTCAATTCCAAAGATGGCGTCCAAGGATTTTGAATGATCAATTTTCTGGCAAACTTCCATGGCCTATGCATAAGAACCTTGGTTTTATCTTCCATGCAACTAAACTAAAATATGAATAAGCCATTGTCAATGACATTGATATCTGCATTACCATCGTGTTTTGCAATTTCATTCCCAATTGCTTCACATATGAGTACATTGGATGCTTCCTAGAAAATACCCAACTAATGTGTTCTTCCATTTCTCAATCTTCAGTTCAAAGATCTCTTGATGACACCATGCAATAATACCATCAATCTCCGAGTTTGGTTCAACATAATACAATTTCATTCCCTCTACCTTCAACTTCTTGTTAATAATGCTTTCCATGTTACTATTTTCTTCAATGTATCTTCAATTTGTATTGGTTTCACAAATTCATAAATTTTAATGCATGGTTAGGTATTAAATTTCCATGCATGGGTTTAGATATCCAGGTTACTGATTGTCTCCTTGTACATTATTATTCTTTTCACCAGATCCAGATGCTTTCATCATTGTATCTTTCTTGGCCATTGTAGCTTCTTGTCCTGGTCTTAGCACTCCATGCATTCAATCTTCATCAACACCGATCCCATCAAATTGTGTCGGGGCTAGCAAGACTTAATTCAAGTTTTTCAATAGCTCTACTCAATTTAAATCCTTATTTCATCCCATTGAAATCCAACCCCAGATCGATTCATGCTTACCCGATCTAGGAAGATCTATTCTCAATCTAACCACTAGCAACAACCATGATGTACCACAATCCAATATTGAACAGAATGAAGAAAGAAATTAGCGAACTAGAAGCCTAGGCCATTATCTTTTGTGAGATGCCTTGAACTTATTAAATCTGTTTTGTAGAGCTACCATATTTATTGGTCGGGGATGGATCCTATGTTGGGGTGTCAACAAGAACTTCCTACTAATTTCACCCTGGCCAGACATGTAGCTATTGTCAAAAGGCCCCCCAAAAAAATCAGTTGACAATGAAGTTCGAATCGTGAAGTGGTTTGGGTTAAAATGAAAGAAAGAAAATAAATCATGGTTGGTTAACGAAGTGGGGTGAAGGGAAAACTGAAAAGGG
>JAOXJP010113958.1:0-14039 GCA_025762735.1 Platanus orientalis
TATTGGTCTACTTTCCTAAGATAAAGGGTAAGTTGTTTAGTTGCATTTGGGAAAGGTGTTAAACACCCCAAATACCCACACTTTTAAGGTGGCTTCTCGCATTCATACATGTTCTGTAATTAGTTAAAATATACACCTGTTCAAAAGGGGAAGATCTAGATTTTCGCACTTTCCTTGGGCTTAGCGCCTAATTTTGCTCTCATTACCTGAATGTTAAACGCCTAAATTTAATTCAGATGACATGCAGGCATTGGCTTGTGGAAAATCCATAAATCTACCTCTTAGCACTCACATGTCTTCCTAGTTTAAATCTATAAATTTTATGACATTTTGAGGGATGATACACCCCCTTAAGTCCTAAAATTACATTAGGGTTGGATTAAACCCTGTCATAGAACAAGGAATAAAAAGTGAAAGTTTCACTTTCTAGATTTAAGGCCTAACACCTATTTTTGGTCATAAGGCCTGAATTTCCAACACCTGAATTTAATTTAGGGGAAATTCAGGTGTTAGCTACTGAACATGCTAGTAAGTAACCCTAAGTTCTTAGGATTTCAGTGGGTCCCAGCATAGTGGGACCCTTGCAGGAGGTTAGGGATCATCTCTAAGACCATTGTCTTCCTTTTATAGAAGTGGGGACTTTTATGTTCAAGGAGATTTGCCCTAAAAAGAAGGGCAAATTGGTCTTTTAACACTGGCCTAACGCCTAAATGTTTATATCTAACGCTTGAATTTCAAACACCCAAAAATTAATTCAGGGAAATTCAGGTGTTAGTTACTGTGTCACAACAACTTGTCTCGAGTTTTGGGTTCATTGTGTGGGTCCCAGGGTGGGTAAAACTATCAGACCTAAATGAGCCTCTCTTAGGGCTCATGGTCTAGGCTAAGGGTTAAACCCTAATTATAATTTTTTATAAAATTCATTTTTATCTCATAGGCCTGATGCTTGAAATTCCTCCCAACATCTGAATTTCATCCTAACGCCTGAAATAAATTAAGGCGTTGGGAATTTAAAATCAGGGCCCATAGAGGTGCCTACGCATAGGGGGAACTCCAGACTATCATGGGGCTTATGAACAGAGTCAGGAAGAATCAAGGTTCACTGGAGTGGGTCCCAGATCTCAACGCCTGAATTTATCCATAATGCCTGAATTTTATTTCTATAAAATTTAGGCATTAGTTATTGGGAGAAAATTCAGTAGCTGGATTTCTCGGGTTTTCGGCCCCTTAGGGGTTTTGAAAAATTCTAAAATTTCTACCAAGAAGAGATATATACCAGGGGAATAATATATACAAAAATTAGCTCAAGATCATGTCTACAAAATTCTATAAAAGATCAAAAATATATTGGCAAAGCTAGGTCACAAAAAAATCAAATTTTTTGTGATTGTTTGGGGGACCATCTCGGGGTCCAAACATGCATGAAAATTTCTCAAATTTTTACCATAGGTTAGCCTTCTTTTTGGGAACCTACCATTAAAATTTGAGCTCATTATAAGCTGTATAATAATCATACAAAATGAAGAGTAGTCAGAAAAACAAAGATAAATGGGGATAGTTTTGTCTCCATTATGTAACCCAAATTGAAGCAATCATGTGGCCTAAATTTAAGAAGCATAATAGTATGTGATAGAGATAAATGAACTATAAAAATGAAGCTTAGGTAGGATTAGAACCTTACCTCAAGTTGGCTAGAACCTTACCTCAAGTTGGCTAGGGCTTTAGGTTAGGGCTTAAGCACTATTCCTTCTTCCTTACCCTATTATGCATGAATTTGGGGCTATTTATAGCCTCAAATTAGTGTATGGATGGTTAGGATTTGATCATAAAATATCAAGATGGAGGGTTTAGATTGTTTTGTACTAATTTGAGGTGTAAGGTGGAGATTGAATGTGGGATGGAGGGATGGGATCATTTTGTGTTAATTCACATGGATAGGTGAAATGGACAAAGGGGAGGTTCAGATCATTTAGTTGGGCCAAGGGTTAGGATTGATTTATGTTAATTTCACATGGATTGGTGATATGGCACCAATAAAAAACAAGCTTAAGGCCATGTCAACACAATGTGGGTTTTGATTGGTTTATGAAAATCAAAGGTAGGATTAGTTTGTGTTAAGTTAGGCAAGGGTAGGATTTGGTTTGGTTTGTATCACATGGATTGATGACATGGACCAATAGGGATCAAGCCTAAGGTCATGTTGTCAATCCAAAGTATTTTGATTGGTTTAGGGAAATCAAGGGTAGGATTGTTTTGTACTAGTTTAGGCAAAGGTGGGATTTGATTTGGTTTAGTTCACATGGATTGATGACATGGGCCAATAAAGATCAAGCATGGGGCCATGTTGGCAAATCCATGGGGGGTTTGATTGGATAAAAGAAATCAAGGGTAGGATTAAAGGTGCTAAATAGAAGGGGGAATCAAGATCTCCATGGATTTTTGAAATCTATGTGATTGATTTAAGGGAGGACTACATGTGGTGCATGTGGGCATCCGAATCTAAGGGTGAGAGGGATAAAGCATTTAAGTGTGAATGCATTAAAAATTTGAATCTGTTACTGGTCATCTTGCTTTTTGAGCTCCTGTGTTCTGAAAGTTACAAAGTTAGTATCTATTCTTGAAGTCCTGGAATATACGATTGTAATGGATCAGTTGGAACCAAATTACAATAAGGGTATGGGTGAAATCAAGGGTTTACTGGCCTTAAATGCTATCTGATAACTATTAGAGGGGTAAAATAGTCAAATTGATTTCTGAAATCTTCATACAAAAGGTGGCCATTGGATTTTGTGACCCATAGGCTCTGACTGCTCTGAATTCTGATACCCGAATAGGAAATTGGGCTCGAAACCCCTTTTTGGGCAACTAGAGAGATCCTAGCTAAAATTTTAGTGTGGGAGCTGTAGTTTGTCATGGTAACTACAGTTTGGGGTTTATCAAAGCTTAAAGAGTCTAGAGTTTACAGGAGCCAGTAGCTCTTCCAATGAATTCTTGAGTAGTTACCAAGGATTTTTTGAAGCAGAGTTGCTTGACAATAAATTGCTCCTATAGCTCTTTGGAGAATGACATAGTTGGGCTAGTAGGGACCTTCTATTACTCGAATTCATGAAACAATCTTTTGAGGGAAGGTCAAAAACTATGAAAATAAGCCAGACTTAGCTGAATTCCTAGTCCGGTAGAGTTCCTAGGGGCTTTCTGAGTGCTAAATACATATGAACTGAGTACCCTCCTAACCTAGACAAAATACAATGAGTAGGCTTGTAAGATTTACTGAGGCTGTAGAGGGGGCTGGGCTTTTGAAAGTCTCAGAGTTACCAGGGGGTGTTCATTGACAAACTAAATTTTGAAGTTCTGATGCATTCTCAGGGTTTAATTGAGTACCAAGCATTTTGCTTGAATGTATAGCTCATTTTTTGAGTGATTTGATGAAACCGAGTGGATTGACTCTTCCAATGCTCTTTTTTATTAAGGGGTTTTGTGAGGGCCTCACAAATCCGAAGAGATGGGCACTAACTTATCAAGGTTTGAAGGTTCAGAGAACATTTTGGACCAAAAGACTGTAAATGGGGTCAGAACTAATTTTCAACCCTTAAGGGAAGACTTGAGGTTTCACAGGGGTTTGAGACCTCAGATGCTCTAATTTGGTGGAATGACTGATTGAAGATAACTCCGAAATCGAATGATGACTACTAACCTTTCTAAATTCTGACACTAAATGAATCTTTAAAAGCTTTTTAAGCGTTGTTTTTAGGCCTGAGGTTTTCGAAGGTTAAGAAATTAGTTGTTGTCAGTTTATGAAAAGTTTTTCTCTTAGATAAGTTACTTGAAGGTGGTAGATATTAGAGTGTGCAGGACATGACCTTACACAAATTAGATGATGGGAGAAGCTCCAGGGGTCATTTGAGGGTTTAAGGGTAAATCTTGAAGGTCAAAGGTTAAAATGGTAATTTTTCTATTTATACTACTAAAAGGGGTAAAAATGAGAACTCTTCGCCTGTGATTCTTTGCCTTGGAAAGACTTATGGAAGCTGAAGAATTTGTAGATAATGTGTAGAGGTATCAAATTTTGGCTTTTGAAGGCTAAAGGGAAAAATGGTAATCTTTTTGTCGATTGATGCTTCGCTATGGGAAGGCTTACGGAGGTTGGAGAAACTGAAATAGTGTTCTTAGGCTGTAATGAGATGCTTTGGCTGATTCATTTGTGACCGAAATATCCGAAAAAACTTTTTAGGGAATTCCTAACCTCCTAGAGCCCAATTTTCTCTACCTAAACCGGGTACTTAAATTTTTTATGCCTAAATTTTGTTTTGCTGTTCTTCATTCCATTAGATGACCTAAGTGAAAATTTAGGTGCTAACACAGGGCAAGGATATCCAAAGTGACTCTCATGTGGAAGAGGATCTTGAGGAATTTCCTAACACTGCCAAAGCCGTTGCATTGTCTTTAATGGATCAAGGCGGTGTCAACTCAACGATACCGTCAGAGGATCCAGATGACGAGCAGGTACGCTAAGCAATTGAATTGTCGAAAAAGACTGCATAGGCTGAAGGTTATTCCCTTATGGCCCTATGGGAAATGCATATGAAGTGGGTGGCTCATCTAGAGTTGCCATTGCAAGGGTAGTTATTGAGGAAATTTTGGTGTCAGGGTGCATAAGTGCAGTCCCAAATCCCATTGTGATTGATAAGGTTTCGGATTTCCTCTTCCATTGCATTTATATCCTTATTTCTCAATGTCTGACTCTCTACATTCTATGATTGTGCAGGCGCTACCGGTAACCGAACAACGATCTTCTAACCACCCAGCAACAACTACTAAGATGGATGTGATAGCTTACGTTGAGTCTATTGGTCAATCAAAGTCTAACACAGTTGAGGAAGTTATTGAAGACTCCCTTTAGTCAGAAGTTTTTGCCGAGTAAGAACAAATCCTGGAGGAAAGGACTAATGTTTCTACTGAGAACATAATTGGCTCCCCTTCTAATGTTGGGCCAAGTAAGGCTCAAGAGCCTGACAACACAATAGTACTTCCTAGTGATGACCTTTCTGAAGTTGGTGGAAAGCATATGGGGACATCCCTTAAGTTGAGGCCGGAAAGTCCTGTCCCTCCTTCTGGGGAAGCAAGTGTTGAAACTATAGCTTTTGAACCGGTCTTTATAGAGAAGTCAATAGGTCTCCTAACTGATCTGCTGACTGATCAAACAGGTGGGCATACTCTGGAGAGTTTGAGCATTACTGGAGATGTTTGGGTTGGTCTAAATCCAACCATCCAAGTCTTCATGACTCGAGAAAGAGTCGTTGAAGCAGAACAAGGTCTGAATGAGGGCACTTCTAATGATCCTCCCTTTGAAGACACACACCTGCTGGAACTGGACTTGGGACTGGACTTGGGACTCACATCCCTTTGCCTTTAGAGCAGTCATGTAATGTCGAGGTCACAACCAGAGTTGATGTGCCGATATCTTCCATAAACATTGGTACACCCCTAATAGAGTTGTCGCACACCGAACCCCTCACATCGATAGTTGTTCCGTCATATATGACTGGCGATGACGTCTCTAAAAATGTTATTGAACATCAAGCCGAGGTCAGAGAATCCTCCAAGTAAGCAGATGACCATCTTAGGAACGTAAGCATGCTCAAGAACAATGATGTAGAGATGACTGATGACAGCCTTGGACTTATAGCTAATGGTGTGTTGGGGAAACAGGTTTTCTGCATGCCATCGACCGGGTCTTTCCATGCGGAAAAGATTGTATACGAAAATCTGCTTTTTCTGATGTATTAGGATGGCATTAGGGGGTGGACACATCAGTGCTGAAAAGCGATAAGCACCCCTCCCCCCCCCCCAAAAAAAAAAAAAAGAGTGAAAGTCACTTTTAGGTACTGATACTCAGCCCCCTGAGGTCATCTAATACATCAGGAAAAGCAAATTTCCGTATATAATCCCAACCCCCTTTCCATGATATCAAAATTGATTTCCTTGTTACTGAAAGAGCCGTTATCCATACAGCTAGATGATATCACTGTAGACCTTGCGAGTGATATTATGACAGGTAACTATGATGTACACCCTCTTTCTTTTATTTATATTTTGCTGTCAGATTCATCTTTCGTCTCAATTCTTGACTTTTTCTACTTCACTTTTCACCAAGTCTCGAGGCAACTATTCCTATGATTAACGCATGTTCCCGATATTTGGGAAGGTGAGTGCTTTCCTTTGTGCTTCATTTTCTATAACTTGCCATCTGTTGTTGATGTTTGTGACATGATTTTGTAGATGTGCCTGTTGTTCGTGCTAATCCCTCTACTCTTGTAAGAAGAGTTGTGGCTTGTAGGATTGGATAGGCTCGAGCAACGTGTTGCAAACTTTTGGAGGATGTACTGGTCCTGTTCATCAACAGATAGACGAGTGCTGACGAATGTTGGGCGGGGGTCCTCCTGAGTTCCCAGGTTGACTTCAAGAAGGCCATCGATTGTAGACTAACATCTGTCTTCGAATTCTGAGAGAGATGGTAAAACATCTTCCAAATGAAATCTTGGGAAACTAATTCAACATCGATTTCTTCAAATCCTTCTAAGAAAAGGAAACCAAACCCAAACTCTTCTTGTGTTCTTTTTACTTGTGGCGGTGCGAGGCCCATGTGGCTGTCTGATGATGTTGACCCAACTTCGGTTATATGGATACTTGAAACCTCATCACCCGACCAAGGACCATCTTGTGTGACAATCATGTTTGTGGATACTCTTGTCATATTAATTTTTTTTCCCCAATCCTGTGGTATTGATTTTTTGCTTAGAGTTGAGAATGAGGTGCTCGAAGTTATGAGTGAAGACCACCTTCCCCTTATATGATTGTTTCCAATTTCCTTCTCAGTCAAACCCTATCTTGTTTAGCAAAATTTTGAGCAGTTTTGTGTGTGGCAAGAGTGCATCCAGGTCTTCGAGCTGTCTTTCAGATGCCCTAGTACACCTATCTTTAGCCTTGAGTGCTTCTTCCGAAAGGAAGATTATAGATGAACGATATGCATCTATTTTGGATGTAAATAGTTGTGCCAATGGAAAGATGAAATCTTGAGCAGTATGGTTAGGCAATAGACTTTGGCCATTCCTATGAGCTTTGGGCAGATGTTTTACTTTGAATTTTCATGGCATCTTTTCGACAAACTCCGTACTGGGTATAGGAGATTCCTCTTTGCGATAATACTTGGCATCAGCAAAGTATTATTCCGCTATCTAAAAAGATTATCATCAGCAACTATAAGACCTTGTCTATCTTACCAGGGGTACTTGATGTGTGGAAAGTTGAAGGCACCACTTGATATTTTTGCATCCAAGGCCGGCCAATGAGGGCTTTGTATGATATGTTTGCATCAATGATAAAAAAAGATGTTCAATCATCTATATACTTGAATTTGGTCTAAAGTCGGATGAGACCCAACGATCACTATTCATTTTGGTTGAAACCTTGAATGACGAGGTTGCTTGGTCTCAACTAGGAAGAATAAACTTCTAAGTAAGACAGTGTCTTGGCAGGTAGTATATTGACTACAGATTTGCCATCAATCATGACTCGAGAGACAGGCTGCTCATCAATATGACCAATTATGAATAATGGCTAATTGTGATTCGAATCATCCGAATATCTGTTAGCATCTTCGAAAGTGACCGTCGTCATACAAATTCCTTCTTGTGTCACACTCTACCAGGAAGCTTATGCGATATCTTCATTCTTAGTAAATTCATTTGGATTAGTTAATGTATAAACTAGTGATTCATGTGACTCCTAATACATGCGGAATGCATCGTATATGCTGAGAAGGGCCAGAATCTTTATGGTGCCCTCAGACTTCTTTATAGCACCCTTAGACCTCTTTATGGCTTTGCCATGCTCATTTTCAATGGCTGCCATCTTCATTGTGTCAGCTTGCTGGCTGGCAGTTAGACCTCAGGGAGGTATCAGTTACCCTGACCGTAATTTCACCTAGTGAGAATGTTGTTTCTGTGATTGTTTCTGTATGATTAGATGAGTAACTTTCAACTTGATGACACCACAGGCTTCTGTTTGTTAGCTTTGGAATTGATTGCCATTGGAAAGTACTTCTAGTGCCGTAACAAAACTATTGGCATCATAGTCTGATTCTTTAGAATCAGAAATTAAGGGTGGCATGCTTTGAAGTAAGGAGCTATCGTCACTAAATTCATGAGGATCCTGAGGTATTGTGCTAGCATCAATGGATTAGTCGCTATCGACCATATCGACTTCCCATTGATCCTGTGGTAAGAATTCTATCGTACTTCATAGATATTGGGGATCGTGTCTGTATGCCCTCTATCTTCTACAGAAGCAGTTTATGAATGTCAGTTAGGAAGATATGTGACAAGTCGGCAAGGTCACTTATTATTCTAGTGCATGAGAGGCTAATGAAAGAGGAAAAAAAATGTAATAGAAAATTATGCTCAGTCCTTGGCAACCCAACTTCCTGTAAGAAACGCTCGACATGATGATGAGGATCACTAACCCATGTATACAAAGTGAGGGGGGCATCTGATTCCCATCAGGAAATTCTGTGGGATAAACATCATTCTTGATAGGCTATCACATGTCGCCGAGATGCCTGATGTCGAGTACCTGGGCAATAATCTTATCTAGTGACCCCTCTAATCCTTCATAGGTTTGTTGTTCTTCAGGCTAATATAGAGGATCAAGATTCCATAGGTTATACGGCTCTAACCTGGATCTCATGAATTCATGGAGAAACATATCAATAAATGTATCACAAGATGGTATGGACTGAGTTGGTAGGTCCATATACCAATCTAGAGCCGGTCTGTTTAGAGACAATGGGAATAACTGTAAAAGCAAGTTGTTTTGCATGACCCCTTAACATGAAAGCATAAACTTGAACAAATGCTGCCATGGACACTAGTAATCACCATTAGAGAAGGTGTTGAATAGTGGTATCTCATACCCAACGGAGAAAGGCTCCATATAAACGTTATTGCAACAAGGAAAAGCCTTTTGATGAAACCTGGTTAATATGGTTTCGTAATACCCTCACATCCATTGTGTCAAGGGCAAGCGAGTCAACCTACACGGTCTTTGCGGCCCATCACGTATACAGTTATTCAAGTGGAGAAGGATGCAGCTACATTGGTAATTGATTCGGGCAATTGGTACCCTTCTTTTTTTGGAAGCATCCTTGTATGTCAAAACATTTTTTGTTGTATTGATTCAGATCCAGGATTCTTGGGATAATTGTACCAGATGTTGATCTCTTTGTTGTGTAGGGTTATCCGTATGTACCATGGAGGCCATATTATAGGTGACAACAACCGGAGCCATGAAGTCCTTTGGCATGTCTTCTTCTAGGGTTACCAGGTACTACGGTGGCTGCTCCAACAAGTTATCAGATTACAGCTCATTGTTGCATGCCTCAGAGTCGAGCTTTTTTCTCTTCTCCTTGGCGTCATTTTTTTACCATGAAGGGCATTTTCTAGAACATTTGGAATTTCCACATAATTGTACGTTGGTGGTTGGTCATTCAGGACGAAGCCTTCTCCTTCGTGTAGCCTTATTTTTAAAAGCATTCCATCCTTCATCATTGTCGGAATTAGTTGACAAATTTTCTATGTTGTAAGTCATGCTTGCATCATCAACAAAAATATAATTTGCCAAGGCTAACTGTTGGATGTCCACCTCAAGTTCGAACTTTCCCTTATCAAGAAATTCCTGCAATTTTTCCTTGAAGACAAAACATTCTCGGAGGGTATGCCCCAGCAAGTGATGATAACGAAAATACTTGGGGTCATGAGTTTTATCAATCTCAGTTGGCTTTTAGGTTCAGGGAGTATTATCTCTCCAGATTCTACTATTTGCTTGAAGAGACTTTTGAGGTCATCAAGATGAAACAAATATGTCTTCTCTTCCCTGTCTTTTATGGTCAGTCATTTGGCTAAGGCCTCCTACCCTAATTGAGGCGTTGGTACCATCTCAGGTGTCTTTTTGATAAAAAGCTTAGTTTCAATTGGCTTTTTGGCACTGATCATGGCAAATTCTACTTTGTTGACCACAAGTTTACCCTTTCTTTCTCTTTTATGTTCTAGTAATTTTTTCTCTAGGTCATATAGGCTTCGTCAAAACCAAAGAAGGACTGTGGGATAAGGTGTAACGAGAGGTCAAAAGAAATATTATGTAGGCACATCTCCTTCCATCTGTTAATAAAGTTGACCACTGACTCATTATCCCTCTGCTTTTCATTTGCCAATTCGTGCACTTTGATAAGCCTGTGACTGCTCCAGAAATGTTGAACGAACGCTCTCTTCATTGATTCTCAATTCAAGATTGAGTTTGATTTGAGGTTAGAATACCAAGCAAAGGTAGCCCCGTTTAAGGATTGAACAAGTAATCTCAATAATAGCTCACTGCATTGCATGATCGACCCACATCTAGACTTGAACTGGACCAAATGTTGTTGGGGACAGGTGGTCTCATTGAACATGATGAAATGCAATTGGACGAACTTGGGGGGGAAAAGGCACCATATCAATATGTGGTGGATAGGGCTTTCCTATTGAATACCCCTAAGAGGATTCTTGTTCTTTATACTCTTTGAGCATATTTGCTATCATTGAACACATGGAACTGTAGTCCATGATGTGCCCTATAGGCAGTGGACCTTGTTGTGTTTGGGAGACATGCCCATAATTACCTTGGTTGTATACCCATTAAGGAGAACTCCCATGTAGCAGAGGCTCTTGAGAATGGTATCCTTGTTGGGAAAAGCGTTGTAGTGGTGGTTCCTGGAAACGATATCCCTGTTGAGAAGGTCTTTGTAAGGGTGGTTTCTAGAATTGATATCCTTGCTGTGATGACCCATGAGGGAATGACTCTTGTTGTGATACCCACGATAAAGGGTACTGGGGCATGACTGTGCTTGGGAGAGTGTTAGTGGATGCGGTTACCCCCAACATAGGTGCAAAGATATATTTTGGAGTGTATTGTGGCCGAATACCTATGCCTGGGTTTGGGGCCATCGGCCTTGATTGCTCTTCTGTGAGATGGGTGGAGTAGGAAGTAGGTAGCCTCTGTCCTACCAGTGTAAGTTGAGTGATCATGGCTTTTGGTTCTGCTATAGCTGTGTTTTGTGCTACCAAGTGTCGATCACACTCTTTGATCTGTTCCTTGAGTCTAGCTTGTAAATCTATTGGGGCCAACTCCCCGTCGGAATCACTCACGTAATCCAGAAGATTGACACTCTCATGGAATCCCTATTCATTTGTTAATCTATCAGAGGCGAGTCTGCACTCCCTCCTAGACTAGTGCTTGCCCTTTCCAATTGTCGGGTCACAAAAGTGACATTTACTGTGGCAACTAGTCTGAATGCATGTAGACTTGTATTGTCCTAGAATTCGTTGGGAGAATATCACAATATGAGTGATCTGTGACCCCTGCTTGCAGCTAGCTAACTCCGCCTCATCATCCCAGCAGAGTTAATGACCCATAGCCAAGGCCGCAATGTTGGTGAACTTGTAGCATTTTTGGGTCCCTGTGGTCATGACCGAAACCCGAGGTTTCTTTTTAGGGCTATATATCTTTCCTTTACCTACTTAAGGGGTGTGACCCATGCTACCCTTAGAGTACGAGGGTGGGGAATGATCGGACCTTTGTGGGTGTGCCCACGGTGGTAAAGCATTGATAGGCATTATGCCTTTAATATCAGGGCTCATAGAGGCGTCCTTATGGTGTCTTGCTTTTCTTCTCTGGGCCATGTTCCTCTTTTGTCGTTGTTCTAGGGAAAGATTCCTCTATTTCCGAGAAGGGTCTTTGTCCATGAATTTCCTCAAGGGTTTAAATCTGGTCAAAAACATTGAATCTCGAAGTTCAACAATAGCCTTTGCTTTAAGCTACTAACACAAAGCACAGAGAGTTCGTGTTGTGATTTTCCCTATTTCTTGCTCAAGTTGAAATTGTAATTCAATTGTTGTGTATGTAGTTGCTTTATCATGTTTAGTTAGGCTATTTTTAAAGTTCTTCCTTTTCTTCCTCTGGTGAGCCAAGCTGCAGGAGGGAGATCCTTGGGTTGATGTATGCTGCTTTGATGACTTGGCCCGCAAGGGGTTCTTCCTTCGTGATGAATGGACTTCTCGCAAATGGTGTTTAGCTCGCAAGGCATGGTGCCTTCATAAGGGAATCTTATCCTACAAAGGAATCAGATCTTGTGAAGGAACGAGACTCTGCGAAGGTTATTTCCCTCACAAAGGTGTTGTAGCTCACGAAGAGGTCTTCCTTCATGATAAGTTCCGTCTTTGCACTAGGGTTCTGCCTCGAGTCCCAAAAGTGTGTTCATGTTGTTCTTCGGGGCTGAACTGTTGTGTGTCGAGTTTTTGTGTGGATGTCCTATCTTGTGATTAGTCCCTTTTTGCAGTGGGCTCTGAGTCATTCAACAAAACCTTTGGCATCCACTTCAGGCTTGTCTTCACATGTTTTGTACTCTGTCTTTTCCAAGAGACTCGGGCAGAGTTTTCCCTTCTTTCATAAGAAACCATAAGGGAGGAAATGATCTTAGCATCATTTTTTACACGAGTTTCATTTCCGACAACCGCTTTGGCATCTATGGGCATGGGCAAAGTTATTTTCTTAGCTAGAGAACATGAAACAACTCCTTCTCTAGGAAGGGTGTGCGTGATCTCGGTCTTGAGGGGTCGCAATAGAGCAGCCACATCTCCTCGAGGGAGAGGGCGAGCTAAAGTAACTAGAGAGATGAACGGTCTTGGTGGTGTTGAGACCACTTGAATCCATGTTTTAGGCCCTATGAAGGTGCATGGGGGAGCAGTGGAAGACCCCATGGTTGCAAACGGTGACAGAGTTCCTGGAAACCATGTTAGAGAACTTGTTACTTTATTGGGCAGGTACCCTAGATGTCTTCATTTTTATTTTTTTTATTTTTTTACGAAAATTTAATAGCTATTTTTTGTTAAATGTTTATTTGGACTAAAATAATGTCTGTTTTCTAGGGCTTGTCTGTTTTCAAAGATACATTGGCTCCAGCTAACATCAGCTTCAATGATTGCCACTTTGGCACAAAGTGCTTTCAGAGGGTGGCCAAGGTGAAATCCAGATTGGTTTTGCAGATTCTTAAGCTGGGGTACAATGTGCTCCTGAGCGATGTTGATGTCTACCGGTTTGAAAATCTGTTGCCATATGTTTGCTCCTTTGGTTCTTCTGTTTTAGTTGTGCTTCTAAAGGTACAATGTGCTTTTAAAGGTACTTGTAGGTGGAATGTATTCAAAGGGTTTCGACACAAGACATCGGACAAATAGCATCAATGTATCAGATAGAATGCTTCTAGTGGGTAAACATAAGGAAGAGAAGATGCACATATTAACACCATACACCATTACAGAAGTACAAGACTGATAATATTTTTGTTATGAGCTCTGGGAGCTTTAGTATCAATGACTACATGATTGGCTTACTATGATAAGAATGATTATATTTTTAATTTCCCACTTGTACTTTATATCCACGTTTTTTATGATGAGAGTAGTGTTGTTTTGCTTCATAAAGGCATTGGACTTGATATTTGATTCATAAATGCTTGATCTATATGTAATACTAGTATGTCTTTCCTGAATCATTTGTGCTGTGCATGGTTTCATATAGTTATGCTTACGAAGACCCTATTTATGAGAGCTACCTGGTTCTGATGGTTTGTCTGTCTTGGACTGTAGGACTACTTCTCAAAGAGTGGAGAGAGTGGTGAGGTGGACCTGAAGTACAAGCTGGAACATCTAATTATATTGACAGCAAGTAGATGCCTTTTGGGTCAGAAGGTTTGCAATCAATTTTTCGCTGATGTATCTGTGCTCTTTCACGACCTTGACAATGGCATGATCATTGACTCAAAGTACAAAGACAGACGCCCAACAACGAAGAGTGTGGTCACTCGCCTGCTCATTACTGCCCTCTTTGCCAGACAGCACACCAGTTCCATTACCTCAACCTGGACCGGGGCCTACCTCCTCCGTCACAAGGAG
>JAOXJP010113969.1:0-14038 GCA_025762735.1 Platanus orientalis
AGCAGCCCTATAAGTGATGTGTCCAGCATCACCCATAGCTGTAAACTTTCAGGTCTACAAGAACTAGATAATCAAATCTCTCTACACATTCCAATGTGTCTGACATCTTACTATGTTACCTAAGGACCAACTATCTCATATCATGAGATCAAATAATTACCCATATAAAGAAACAAATTCATGTGATGATAGAATATTAATTACATAATTAATTAATCATGCCTATATTTTAAGTGAATGGCTTTATCAGGACACATATTTCCAACACGGGTCTCATCCTTTGGCATGTGAGTATACTCAACGATAAAGTCAGCAACAACTTGACCCTTGATAGCTCCCTGAGGATGGTACTCAATGTTATATTTGCTTAGTTCCACTGACCATCTAACCAGCCTCCCCGAGGTCTTAGGCTTATATGGTATGACCCTGAGCGGCTAATCAGTGAGCACTGGGATAGTGTGCACCTAGAAGTAAGGTCTCAGTTTCCTGGCCATTACGACTAAGGCGAACGCCATTTTCTCAGCCTTCGAGTATCTTTCCTCAGCTCCCCTGAATGCCCAACTGGTGTAGTACACATGCATTTATCCCCCGATTTCTTCTCTAATTAGCATCGAGCTACTATCTGTTTTCAATACCAATAAATAAATGTAGAGTAACTTTTTCTGCTTTGGTTGGTTAATTAATGGTAAGCGCTCGAGGTGAACTTTAAGTTTTTGAAAGACTTTGTTGCATTCTTCGTTCCAGTAGAACACCTTCTTTAGTAGACAGAAGAAGGAGAAACATTTGTCAGTAGCTCGGGGTATGAACCTACTCAACGTCGCGACCCTTCCTACCAGTTGTTGCACTTCCTTGGTGTTCCTCGGTGGTTGCATCTTAATTATGGTTCTGACCTTCTCGGAGTTTATCTCTATTCCTCGTTGGGAGACCATAAATCCAAGAAATTTTCCAATGGACACACCGAACACCCCAGGTTGAGTTTCATTTTGTACTTCCTTAATGTTTGAAATGTTTCATTCAGGTCAGCTAGATATTGTTTGGTTAGTAGACTCTTTACTAATATGTCATCCACATACACTTCAACGTTCCTTCCAATCTATCCCATGAACACCTCGTTGACGAGTCTTTGGTATGTAGCCCTTACGTTCTTTAGGCCAAAGGGCATAACTTGGTAGTAGTAGAGTCCCCGATCAGTGATGAAGGCTATCTTTTCCTGGTTGGGTTCGTACATCTTTATTTGATTATACCCTGAGAAAGTGTCTATAAAATTGAGGGTTTGATGTCTAGCCGTCGAGTCTTCCAGGGTGTCGATCTTCAGGAGAGGAAAACTATCCTTGGGGTATAACTTGTTGAAGTTGGTGAAGTCGAGACACATCTTCCACTTTCCGTTTGGCTTTTGCATCATAACAATGTTTGTTAGCCACTCAAGGTAGTGGACCTCCCTTATGAACTGGGCTTTGAGCAGCTTATCCACTTCCTCTAGGATGGCTTGGTTCCTTTTTTGGGTGAAGTTGCTTTCTTCTGCTTGATAGGTTTTGTAGTTGGGCTTACATTGAGCTGATGTATCTCTAGGTGAGGGTCTATCCCGGGCATATCCTCATGTGTCTAGGCAAACACATCTCGATTGTCGACAAGGAACCCCCGTAGTTGCTTTTTGAACTTCCCTGGCAGGTTAGACCCTACTCGAGTAACTCGATCAGTGTAATTAACGTCAAGGACGGCATCCTTGAGGTCTCTCCCTGGCTCTGTAACTGTCTGAGTCTTTTCATCTCGGACTTCCAAACTATTTATTGAAATTGTCTTTTTTGGGATTGGTTCTCCTTTGATGCCACATAACATTCCCGGGCAGGCACTTGATCCCCTCTAACTTCTCAAAAACCTTCTTTAGTCAGGAAGCACATCAAAAGATGGTAGGTTGAGATAACCGCCCTGATATGGTTCAACATTGGCCTCCCGAGTATGGCATTGTATGTTGATGGGTAATCGATCACTAAGAAATCAACCACCTTAGTGATTTATTTGTTGTTTGTCCCACCGTTCATTGGTAAGCTGATTATTCCAAGGGGGAGTAGCCTGTCGTCTGTGAAACTAACTAAAGGCGATTTGACCTGCTTGAGTTTGTTTCGACTAATGCCTATTTGATTAAAGGTCGGGAGATAAAGGATATCCGCTGAGCTCCTGTTATCAATGAGGACACGACAAGTTTTATAGTTCGAGATGACTAGGGTCACCACCAATGTGTCATCGTGTGGCTAACTCACTCCATGGGAGTTTTCTTCAAAAAAGGTGATGGGGGAATGCTCTTTCTTGTTCTACTTGGTCGGCCTTTCTGTAGTCAGCATATGCCATTTTCTTTTAGCACGTATTTGCCTAACATGGGATTTTCTTACCGAGCTGAACTCTCCTCCCCCGGCTAGTCCTCCTGCTATTACCCAGATCTCGCATATTTGGCCTTCAGGTCTTCTTTCTTCTCGAGTTGGGGGCTCTCAGTGAGTGTTCTCTCGTTCGACCAGGGATCTTCCCACTATGAACTTTTGCAATCGTCCTCGTTGGATGAGGGATTTTATTTGCTCCTTCAAGTTGAAGGACTCGTTGGTATTGTGACCATGGTCCCGATGAAAATGACAATACTTATCCCGGTTTCTCCTCTCTGGTGGGGCTCAGATCGTCTCAGGCTACTTGATGCTCAGGTCATCTTTAGTATGCATGAGTATCTGCTCCATTAGTGCATTGAGGAGGGTGTAATTTTTAAATCTGGTTAGGGGTAAATTGACCCCTAAGGTCTTGTTCCACCATTATTGTTGCCCCCTGGCACGAGAGCTCCTTTCATCCTGAGGGGGCTGCTGCTCAAACTGAGGATTAGCCCCACTCTCCCTCTCCCGTCGGGTGCTAAGAGTATCTTCAACGTTCATCTGTTTCTGTTCCTTCAACATCAAGTCGGCCATGTGTGATAGTGAGTTTTTTTATAATGAGAAGAGGAACTTGGAGGGTAGCAATCCCTCCATGAGGGCCACCATGGTTACCTTCTCCTCGGCGTCATCAACCTGCAATATCTCCTTATTGAACCAGGACACGTAGTCTCAAAGGTATTCACCTTTATTTTGCTTAACATTTAGCAGGTAGATGGTGGGCTTCCTGTGTCTCTAGCTGCCTATAAAATACCCGACAAACTATCGGCTAAGATCTGTAAAGTTTGGTATACTCCTGGGCTTCAGTCTGCTAAACCACACTTGGGCAGACCTTTTTATAGTGGTCAGAAAATCTTGACACATGATCTCGTTGGGTGCCACCTGGAGAATCATATGTGTTTTGTAGGCCTCAGATGGTCGAGAGGGTCCTGAGTACTGTCGAACATCTCTATTTGTGGCAGCTTAAACTTGGCGAGTAATGGTCAAGCTATTACCTCAATAGTGAACGGGTGGTCCATTCTTTAGATGAGCTTGTCGATCGTTGCTGGGGATTTCCCTTTGATGGCCTCCTTCATGGTTGCCATCTCTCGCCTCACATCTTCCATCTCCTCTTCCCAAGGGTTGAAGGTATGAACCCTTTCTCTCTGCTGAAAGATACGGTTTGATTCACAAAATTGGGGTGCGATAACCCTTCCTTCTCCATCATCATGTGCCCGGTCATTGTCATGGCTCCCACCCGACTGGGTGTGTGGCTCCCGCCGTCCACCTTCTTGATTGATGGGTTCAATCCTCTGGCCCCTCAACTCCTTCATCATCTCTCGATTCTGGTCCATGAATAGTTGTATGTTTTCTATCAGGCCTTAGGTGCATTGTTTAATGGCGGCCATTCGAGGTTCTTTATGACGGCTTTCATCAGAGATGGCGGTTTCTTGTCAGTCAACTTGGACGTGAGGGTTATGGTGAGCTGTCATTGATCTAATGTCAACCATGTAAACCTTTAATCCTTAAGGAATTTTCCACAGACGGCACCAACTGATGATACCAAAATTATGAGCGTCCCGGTACTAGTAAGAGTTGCATAGTTGGCCAGGATCTCCAATGAAACGGTCCCTACAAGACAAAATAAAAGAACTATGATACCGGTGGGGTGCTAGCCTCAAGCTCTCCGATGACCAAGTCAGATAAGAGCAGTTATTAAATGTAGAACTCTTGAAAGGGTTATTTTTCTCATACCTATTGAGTTGAATGTTCCCTCTATTTATAGGCTCGAGTAGAGGCATATCCGTTAAAATTTTGCCCGGATCTTCTAGTGTTGATAATGGAAACTTTCCAAATTTGATGTGGTACAATTGGCACAAATTTGGTCTTTCCATTTTAGTTGAGATCCTCTATGATCTAAGGCGTCGGATAGTTGGTGGTGGGGTGGCTTCCTTTTCTTGGTGCCTAGTTACTTGGGACCCAGGACACCCCTTGGGACTCATCCCAGGGATTTCAAGGTGTTGGACAATAGGGGGAGTGATGACCTGATAAGACACCCCCCGGGACTTCTTCTCCAACTCCTTTACAAGCCTCGATGTTGAAAGGTTGTTGAACAGCAGAACCTTTCTAAGGTGGCCTCACTATCCTTCAGGTTGCTATCACGATTGCATCCTTCCTGGGTGTTATAGCTTTCGGGACCTCGGTAGGTTTCCTTAACAAGGATCCCCGAGTTAGTTTCTTAGGGATCGGGGTTTTCTGGGTTATATGGTCTTAGTATTTTCCCCTATCGATTATTATTATTATTATTATTATTATTATTATTGTTATTGTTTAATGAAGTATCAAATATTTTGACTATTGAAGTGCCTATTTATTAGAATATTTTTTGTAATTAGGAAAACGAGTTTATGAGATTAAAGCCTTTGATCGTTAGAAAACCCATAAATGGTTTAGTCATTTTTTACCATGATAATTAAGACAAAATAATGGGTCATAAGTAGGAATCAGTAGTTTTCTAGGCTAACTTTATAAATTCATATGAGGGGATATGTGTATTGTGCTAATAAGAATTACTAGTATTTTGTATGCTTAATTTCATATTCTCTCTTGAACTTGTTTGAGATATAACACTATAGAAAGTTCGTCAGGCCACTGCTATTGAGTATGATAATAGGGATGATAATATATGATCATTGAATCCTAGAACTTGAGTGTCTGAAAACCTCTATACTGAGGAAGTGATCCAATAAGGGGACATGACATCAAGTTTAAGGATAGTGTCACAGACATACCTCGGACTAAATTTCATGGGTACTTTCATTCTATTCTATTCTCTAAATCTATTAATGATTTCACATAATATTATTGTAATATGTGATTTATAAATTTGAGTTATTATTCTACAATGTGAGAATATTTTTCTTTGTTTAAGATTAATAGTTAGAATAAAATAAAATTTAGTAGTAAAAAATTTTCAATAGTTTAAACCTAAGGATGCTAAGCAAGAACTCCCCTAAAGAGAGAGTTGTCGATCCAAGACCTGAAATGGGTACGTGTTTTTCAACACATACCTAGAAAAAAGGAAAATAAAAGAGAGAAGTTTTCAAGTAGGAGCCTTTTTCATTATTTCTTTCATTCTCTTTCTCTTCTTTGTTCTTAGTTTCTTCTCTGGTTTCATCCCAATTTGTTGCCTTAGCCAAAGTGGATTTCCCAAACTTTTTCATCATTTTACAAGGATGATGGGCTCCAATCTCATCTCACCAACCACCCATACATGTCCAATTCTAGTGACATTAATCAGGCCAATCATGGGCTATCTTTTCCAATGTGATTTGAAGAGTCTTGTATAGACTAACTTACATTGCAAGTTTCATTGGATATTTTTATTTCAGTCTAACTAGGAAATAGCCTGATCCATCCACGACTTAACCCATCTAGGAAGCACTTAGATTTATGGATACTTGGACTTCAACCACTAATCCGTGTGAATCCATGGGCTTTTATCCATGGGCCTTAATCATGATTCTGGGTGGATCCGTGGGTTTTAACTCATGAGTCCGCCCTATTTCATTGTTTTATTTGTGGAGGATTCCATCCACAATTGTGACAAATTCATCCATAGCCATGGTGGAGATTATCCACGTGGATCAGAACTTAAATTGGTCATTGAAAAGGAATCTTATGACCCCTAATGCGACTCTGTGATGATGCACGTGTATGAAGTGCTAACTGTGCCTTAAGTGCCCTTGCGCCTAAGCCTTTGCCTAGACTTGTACCATGCTTGAGCCCGAGCCCATATTCGTACATGTGTGCATGTGCTGAGCACCTCATTATGTAGCCGCTCCAAGGAGAATGAGCTTTCAAAATATACAAGGTGGAGGAAGTGGAATGAGTTATAAAATGTTTAAAACAAATCCTCCCAAGTGATGTGGGACTAGTCATAAAAAAGAAAATTTTGAAAACAACATAGTTGAGAATGTTCAAACATTAAACAAGATAGTTGTTAAAACCACTTCCATTTTCAACATTAATGGTTGGATTTGGTTTAGTTAAAATAAATTGGTTCTATATAAGGTAGTGTTAAGGTGTTGTGAAATTGGGTATCACTCAATACACCTTTAGTCAAGTATATAAGAGTTTAAGATAAAAACAAGAGAGGAGAGATAATCTCACGATCCCTTGTCACAATCTTATCTAGAATCAGTTTATTTAAACCAAATCAAACCCTGCTCATTAAACTGGACTTTTGAGGAAAGGTTGTGATGGTTGGTAAACATCACAACTCCTTATGAAGAGTTCTCTTGAAATATGCAACTCCTTGAGAAGAGTTGTGTTGGTTTCTCAACCAACACACACAACCTTATCCATTCTTTCTCTCATGAAAAGTTGTGTATATAAAGAAAGAGTTGTGTTGGTTTGAACCAACTCTACATTTATGGGTTTCACATATACAAAGAGTTATCTAGGTAAGGGCACATTTTTTCCTCACACCCTTTGGATAAGTATAAATAGATGAGGGGTATGATTGTATCCCACATCAAATTGGATGGAAATTATTTCATAATTTCTCTCTCTTCTTATTCTTGTCTTAACCTCTTATATACTTGTCCAAAGGTGTGTAACTGATACCTAGTCTCACGACATCTCACTACAACCCTATCTAGAACCAGTTAATTTAAACCAAACCAAACCCAACCCCTTAAACCAATTGTTAAGGGTATAAGGTAACCTCTTCTTGTTCTTATCTTATTGGTTAATGATTTTTGTGGGCTAACTATAACACCCCGCGTTACAGTTAAAGGATAAAAAGGTAATTTGACACATGTGAGGGTAAAATTTTAATCTAACATATTTAGACAGATCTTATAATGGTTTAGGAACCCATTTGACTAAGCTTGAAGTGTAGAGCTCAAGTCCGACCTTAAACTTGTCAAGTCCTAAAGTTGTCCCAAGAGTGTATTTGGGGTAACTTTGTAGGAAAACTTGTACCAACCCTGATATAATTTGAGAGAAAAACATACATGTTTGGAAATTTTTATGAGTTTACTTTCTAAGACATCAAATGGTGTGCAATTCCAAGTTTTCTAGAAAAAGTTGTCAATTCTCCCACAAGGTGTCTGTGTTGACAGACATGTGTAATTGGTGTAACTTTCCATGCCCACTAGCACCAATCCTGAGTGAAATCGGGTATGATCCAACCCTTTGGGAAAGGTCTTGGAGTCTAGTTTCCAACCCAATAAACAGTTTGCAAAAAAAAGTTTTGTATAGAAAGTTATGGTCGATTTATTAAAGCATGTTTGTGCAAGATTTTTCTAGGAGAATCACAATCGATCACGGATTGCGTGATCGATCACAAAATCATGATTTTGGCCTAATCAATCACAAATGAAGTAGCAAGCTCCTCAAGTGATCCGTGATCAATCTTGGCGTGCCTAGAAGTGCTGAAAACGCTCAAAAATTATATTTTTGTGTCATTTATGACGTGGCTTGCCCCTATTTGATCCCCACACATGTGGGATCTCATCTTGGAGGATTTATAACACTTCTAAACCCTCATTTAGTTCATTTAGAATAAAAAAGTAAATGTTTAGGGGATTAGAGAAGCTTGGGAGAGGAAGAGAGAGATTTTCCCCAAATTTGGTAAATTTTATTCCTAGCTATAAAAATCCACTAGATTAGCTCATTTTCTCCTAGATTTTCATTCTCTACTTAATTAACACTCTTTCTACATCATTTTACAGAGGATAAAAGCAACGAAAATGAGGTTTTGGAAGGTTAGAGAGCTTGAACAAGCAAGAAGGCAAAAATAGTGAGTGTTCATACATGATGTGTTACTTTTCTTGTTTCTTTATGGTTATTCATCCATTTGGCTAGTATTTTAGTTTCTTCACCACTTTATTGTTAATCGATGAACTTTTGGTGATTTCACACCATTTAATCCTTAGATCTATGAGATTTTTGTGAGTTTTCATATATGAAGAGCTACTCATTTGGTTTCTTGTTCTCTTGTTCATTGGTAATCTTTAGTTTGGTTAAGACATCAATTTTTCCTTTATTTCTATTATCTTATCTTTGAAGTTGAGTGGGTTTACTTCATTCTAGCACTAAATCCATGGATGATTAGTGAGTTCATAAGTTGATTGTGTTATTCCCCTGTTTTTCTTCACTTTCCTCCATTTTGATTGCCATTTTGGGTGAGATTACATATTTCCATCATTTTTTGTTAGATCTATGTATGTTTGATGATTCTAATAAATTCTATGAAGTGAATTCTTTTATCATGTCTTGATAAAAGCTTTTGTTTGTAAGAAATTCTGAATTCCATATAGATATCTTTAGCGTTATTCATTTTTGGGCATGTTTCATACAAGATTTACTCATTTCTTTGCTATACAACTATTGATTCATTGAAATCCTAAGTTTCTCTCTATGATTGATCATAACGAGGTTGGATTCTTGTAAAATTTTAAAAGGAAAAATGATTACTATTTTTAATGCTTGAAGGTTGCCTTGGTTTCCCTATACTTGCGAATTCTATTCATATCATCATTGTTAGTTGGTGATCTCTTCTTAATATGATTAGCTCCAAACTTTGTTGTTTATTCTATTTCATATGATAGTTAACCAATAATGCTATTATTATGCTTCTTACTTGATTGTCTCCACCTACGTTTGATCCGATGAACTCCAAGTTAGTATCACTGCATCCACATGACTTGTTAGAGATTTTTATGCTATTGTTGGTCTTGGAGAGTTAGAAGATGAATTTCCGAGCATTTGGCTTTGGTGTGAGTATGAGCAATTACTTTCCATTAGTTTTGAGTATGAGTTTTACATGGTTTTACAAATGAGTTTTATTACATGGACATCTCTTGCATCATATCCTTATGTAGTTACATATTACTTTATATAAGCATGGATTTTAAAGTACAGTTTGCATTCGGAATTTTTTTTTATAACCCATTTCAGGTACCCAATCATCGAGAAGATGGTCTTTTGACCATTTTAAGTACCCAATCACCGAGTCACATTAATAAGTGAAAACGGTCTTATGACCCATTTTAGGTACCCAATCACTGGGTCACATTAATAGGTGAAAAATGGTCTTTTGATCCATTTCAAGTACCCAATCATTGGGTCACATTAATAGGTGAAGATGGTCTTTTGACCCATTCAGGTACCCAACCACCAGTCACATCAATAGGTGAGGACAATATTATGACTTATTTTAGGTACCCAATCACCAGGTCACATTAATAGGTGAAGACGACACTAAGGTGAAGACGACACTAGATGCCCACCAATTATGTTTGTGATTTCTGTTTTATTAGAAACCCTTATGGGTTATATGAGATTTTTGTTTTGTCGGAGACCCTACATGGGTTATATGATTTCAATTTTGTTGGAAGCTCTATGTGGGCTAATCCATTACATTTATTACGAGGTGTCTTAACGAGATTTGGTTCAGGAACCCAATATGGGTTGAGTTGTTTTGATCCGAGATGTGTTTTGTTAAAAATCCTTCATGTGTTATATAAGTTGGTGAGCTGCATTAGACTTTCATGAGCATGCATCTATTTTGATATCTATTAACTAAGGCCTACTTATATACAAGTATTTTGTAGCAAACATTTTCATTGTATGTTGGATTTTCTATATGAGCTCACATTACTTATTTCAATTATGAGCTTTTGTTGATTTAGCTTATACACTTCCAGCACCTTTATTTGATTCTGATTATTATTGTAATTAGTTCAACTTTTATATATTTCATCTATTTTGATTTGGTATCATTTCGTATTCGTGACATTCGTTTTATTCCATGGAATATTATGTATATTCTCTCACGGGTTTTATAGCTTACTCATGTTTTTAACACAATTTTAGGTGGCACATCGTAGTATGTGATATCTTGTAGGTTCGGTCCCAGTTATCTTGCAGGATGAGAATGCCTCTTTCCTTTCTGCTTTCTATTTAGATATATTTTCTAGTACTTCATATATGAGACATGATTTTATTTGGATGTTAATACTCTGATTAGACGGTTGGGTGTATGTTGGCTAGTTGGATGGCCCTTGATGTTACTATTTGGATATTCATGGATATGCCTAGTTTGGAGTTTAGCAGTTTATTTGATATAGATATTCGGAATTACTAGTTATTTTTTGCTTCATAGTTTAGTATGCATGATGATATATTCTGTTGCACTTAATAATGATGGATGTTTCATATGATTATATTTTTTGGTACAAATGTTTAGTAATGGAGGATAACTAATTAGATAAGAGAATAAAAATATATATACTGCAATTAGGTAAGATAAATAAGTAAGAGCTCCTTTTGCAAGGAAAGAGCAATGTCACACTCCAAGATCCACGATACCGCGCACATGTGCTTCCATATTATTACCCCGATTTCCACGTACGGGTTTCAAGGCTTGACATTGACAGTGGTATTAAAGTGAGGTTATATAGATTCTTGATCAAATGATTTAAAGAATCGCGATACGATAAGAACTTGATATGATGCGTCAAACTATATTTTTTACCAAAATTTATATACAAAATTGAATTCTTGATCAAATGAAGGAGTATTCGAAGAGATATTGACATATCTCATAACATCAACATTTGATACGCGAAATCAATGACAAAGAATTGGTGGATAGATTCTGAAGCAATTTAATATGTAGTCAATTACAAAAGATGGGTTCATGAGCTTTAAAGACATGCTAGTCGCAGAACATATGTAGAATACACATGGGAAATAATTCTTATTCTAACATGTTGGGACAAGGAAATTTTAAATTTCAGTCGGGTAAGTCAAGTTTTATTTTATTTAATGTTTTGCATGCACCGAACATTAGAATAAATCTTAATTATGTGTCAAAATTAGAACATAATGGGTACATATTTATGTTCAAGACTGGCTGTGTGATAATTAAGTCTAAACTTGGCCATGAGAATATGGGGGTGTAAATCTCATGTTCTAATATCAAAAACCTCTTAGAGATAAGTTAAGTAGCTAAACTTATAAATATAGATTCATTGGTTACCCTAACAATGAATATGGTTATAGATTTTATCATAAGAAAATGAGACTTATTGAAAGTAGAGATGCTACATTCATAGAATAGGTTAAGTCCATAAGTGATCTTTAGAAGATCTTAATGATAGATGGACATGAGTGTCAAGGAACTGTAATGAAAATAGACCAAAACAAACATATTGGTAAAAGTACTATTGTATCGGTTAAACCAAAAGGACATCCTATGATTAATTGAAGGAAACGGTCTAGAGAACCTTCATCCTTGTTTTAGGACCATTAAAATTTAATGATAGAGGAAGATGGTATCATCAATGATCCCATGACATATGAGAGTCTAGAGAACTCGACTGAATTGATAGAAGCAATGGAAGATGAGATAACCTCCATCGAAAAGAATAATGTCTGAGAATTGTCAGATCTTTCAAATGGCTGAAAGATAATATGATATAAATGGATACTTAAGAAGAAGTATACAACTGATGATGCATTTGACAAGTATAAGGCCAGGTTGGTAACAAAAGGTTTTACCCAGCAACCTAAGATAGATTTTGAATACACAAATTCACCAATAGCCAAGTTTGTGTTTATTAAAATTTTAATAGCTATAGTTGCATATATGGATCTGAAATTATACTAGATGAATGTAAAAATGACATTCCTTAATGGAGAATTTAAAGAAGACATTTATTGGCAACGATCAAAAGGTTTTAAAATTCAGGGACAGAATGATAAAGTCTATCAATTAAAGAAGTCCTTGTATAGACTTAAACAATCTTCGAGACAATGATATTTGATATTCCACAAGGCTATTCTAAAATTAAGACATAAAATGATAGATTTGACCACTATGTATATCTGTGGAAGGAAGATGCTATGATAACAATAATATCAATGTATGTGGACGATATATTGTTGGCCGTAAATGATTTGGATATGATTAATAAGACCAAATCGTATTTGGGTTCTCGGTTTGAGTTGAAAGATATGGGCAAATCATCTTATGTACTAGGTATTAGATATTTAGAAATTGAGGTTCGAGAATGTTATATCTGGATCAAGAAATGTATCTTGTGAAGATCCTTAAAAGATTTGCAACAGAAGGGTGTAAAGTTGTTAATACATATATTGTCAAGTGATAGAAACTAGATAAATTAATGTCCACGAAATGATCAGGAAAATGACAAAATGGGTAAAGTACCATACGCCCAAGCTATGGGTTTTTTTATGCATACAATGATCTGTATCAGGCCTGATATTTACTATAGAGTTGGATTAATAAGTCAGTTTCAATCTAATCTAGGAGAGACCCATTGACAAGCAATTAAGAGGATAATGAGATATCTAAAAGGAACCAAGAATTATAAGCTAGGTTTTGGATCTAGTAAACTAGACATTATTGGTTTCAATGATGCAATTTTTGTAGGTGATCCTAATAAAAGAAAGTCAACTAGTGGTCATGTGTTCCTCTTTGGGGGAGGAATAATTTCTTGGTCCAACAAGAAACAAATGTGTGTTGCAAGGTATACCATGGACTCAAAATTTATTACATGCAATGTAGTAGCAAAATGCATGTTGTTTGGATTGGACGTTTATAAGAGATTTGAAACTAGGTTTAACAAACAACACAATCAATGTGTTTTGTAATAACAAGTCTATTATCTCAATAATAAAAAAACAGAATTAATAACTCGAAGGTAAAACACATTGATGTAGATGATCACTATTTAATATATATAGTGGAAAAAGGTGAAATTAAAGTTGATAATGTTACCTCTAAAAAGATTGTAGCCGATCCCATGACCAAGGGATCATCTCTAGTGAGATTTAGATAACATCTAGCTAAAATGGGTATGGTTAGCCAAGGCTGTATGGGAGGCATTACTAAAAGAATCTCGGGAATACCTGAGAAGAACAGTGAATGCACGATCACTTCGAATTAGTATGAAAATGTATATTAGATACCCAGAACTAAAAAACTAACTTTATAAGATAATTCTGAATGTGGTCAGAAGTGGTTAGGTGTACTAACAAGATATGGACACTGGCTCAGGTCCTCAAATGCGAAATCCACAGAAAGCTAGAGGAAAACTTATAGGGATCTAAAGTGTGTAGTGTAGTCACCAAGTGGTGGCGACAAATAAATCGACATTGCCATGGTCAGGGAAGGCCTTTCTCTTGTATTAAAGCAAAGAAAGTACTTGATCAAAGGAAGGCTTTACTCCACAAGGGGGAGTATAGGAAGTACTTTTGCTTTGTCGTAGGTCTACAATTTGAAATAGAAATGTGGGCTGAAGTCATCATTTGTGATATTGAGTATGTGACCTTAGCTTTAAAGACACTAGTATGATGTTAGTCTTAAGTGACTAAAGTCTTCAGGAAGTACATTCAGTCTAACAATGTTTGTATAGGTACTTATGTAGTCGGTTTAACACTGATAACAATCTGTTGGAAACGATTTTGAAAAACACACCCAGAATTTTGAACCCAGATTTCTGTGTGAAATCTGATCGGGTGGCTGTGTTTGAGCTGAAATAAAAGTGGGACCCAGATGTCATTTAAGGTGGGTCCATATGGGATTATGTTCACCTCAATGAGGAGAACAACTC
>JAOXJP010113980.1:0-14038 GCA_025762735.1 Platanus orientalis
GACTTGGGGTTTCACAATCGGTTTGGGTTCTGGGAATTTTTCCCAAACTCTTCGCCAAACTGATTTGGACCTATGGGTTTTGGCCTCGGGTGTCAAGTTCTAAGAAAAAATTTTATACCGAAACTGATTGCGAGTTTCATAATCGGTTTTGACTAAAATTTTCTACACATTATGTTTGGGTTAGCCTTAGTCATTCAGTTTTGGGGATTCTTGGAGACCCTAAACCATGTCTAGGATTGTTTTTAGACACATAAAATGATTTGCATACATGACATATACCTTCCTTGGTGTGCCTCTTCCCAGTGCTCTTCCTTGGCCTTTGGTCCTTCTTGGCTTCATGATATACACTTGTGAGCTCACATAGAACACTTACAAGACTCCTAGCACTACCCATATGCCCAACATATGCCCATGGGATTAACATACATCAACACTTAGACATAAACTTGGGCCCCAAGGGGCACCATAGTTTTGTGGAATAGCCAACATGGGCTAAGCCCAAAACACACGCGTGCACCACACCACACCGAAACCGGGCCAGGTTGGGTATGGGCAATTTATGTGTTAAATAATTTTTTTCTCAAATGTTTCAAGTAAACTATGGGCATGTCTATTCATTTACGCGTTTTACCCTTTTATCCTTGTGATTGTTCCAAACCAAATAGTCATAAATGAGTTTGTTTAATCACCCCTTTTACCCTCGTGTATGTTCTAAACAGACATAGATGTGTCTATTCGTTCACATCTTTTTACACTCGAGTCTGTTCCGAATAGTCATAAGTTGAAAAATCTTGTGGTTCCATGTTTGTTCCAAATAATCATGAATGGTTTATAAATATTTCATCCCTCTTGCATTTCATGTATTTGAAAAATTAAGCATAATATCATCTTTGTAAGAGAGAGAAAGAGAAAAAAAAACACAGTTTTGGTTCACTAGGCACACAAATTACAGTGCTTCTTCTGTGTGTATTCAATCATTGTATCCTGGGAGGCAGACATCTAAGAAATTTGTAAGCACCATTGCGATAGGAAAAATTCATCTTATAGACATAGTGTTAAACCCTAGCCTTGATCAATTACAATTTCTGGTTTTTTCAAATCATCTTATCTATAAGTCATTGTTATTCATTTTATTTTCAAGTCTTTTAGTTATCTAAAATAAATACTTATTGTTTATAGAATCACATATCGTTCTTTATGTACTAATAATCTTAAGACAGATCTATATTCTTTATTTTATTCTTTGTGCATTCTATAAATGATCTTTTCTATATTTTATTTCAGATTAACTATCCATTTGTTAAATTCTGATTTGGTATTTAAATTTCTGTTTCTATAAATTTTAATAGACATACAACTACAAATACAAATAATGTTGTGACACCTACTATCACTATGATGCTGGTCATTGCTCCTATGCCTGTTCCTGGTAACATGGAGAAAAGACAGAAAAATTCAGTGGCACTGATTTTAAGAGATGGCAACAGAACATGTTTTATCTCACAACATTGAATTTGGCAAAGTTTCTCTATGAGGATGCTCTTACTCTCAAAGAAAACAAAACTGACAAGCAAATGGACACATGGAAACATGCGGATTTTTTGTACGAAAACTACATCCTTAATCATTTGGATAACACATTGTACATTGTGTATAGTCTAATCAAGACTACAAAAGAGTTATGAAACTTTTTGGACAAGAAGTACAAAGTGGAAGATGCCTAAAGAAAGAAGTTCATTGTGGGAAGATTCCTTAACTACAAACTGGTGGACTTAAAGTCTGTAATCAATCAAGTGCAAGACCTCCAATTGATCCTACATGAGATTTATGCCGAATGAATTGAGAAATTACCACCATCATGGAAAGAATTCAAAAATTACTTAAAACATAAGCGTAAGAAATTGCAACTTGAAGACTTGATCGTGAGATTAAAGATTGAAGAAGACAATCGTGTTTCCAAAAGAAAAGTGAGGAATCACTCCATTGAATCTAAAACTAATGTAGTGGACCAAGTGCAGAAAATTAATAACAAGAAGATGAAGCATTTTAGCTAAGGCCGAACCAGGGTCCTAAAGGTGGTTACTCTAAGAAGTTTAAAGGAAAATGTTGTGTGTGTAATAAACCAGGGTATCATGCAAAGGATTGTTGTAAACGTAATGATTAAGAGAACTTCAACAAGAAAGACGCTCAAGCCAACATGACCGAAGTAGATTATATTTTTGAAAATGTTTCTGAGATAAACCTTTCTATAGTGGTATCTAAAGTGAATTTGATAGGAAATACTAGAGAATGGTAGGTGGACACTATAGCTACTCACCATGGTTGTTCAGACAAGAAAATGTTTTCATCATATCAATCAGTGAATAATGGAGAATAGCTTTTCATGGAAAAGTCTACAACTTCCAAGGTTGGAGGACAAAGAAATGTGGTTTTAAAGATGACTTTAGAAAAAGAACTCACTCTCAACGATGTGTTACATGTGGCAAACATCCACAAGGTCCTTGTATCTAGATCATTATTGAGTAAGAAGAGTTTTAAGTTGGTTTTTGAGTCTGAGAATTTGTACTCACCAAGAGTGGGATGTATGTGGGAAAGGGGTACATGAGCGACGGGCTCTTTAAAATGAATGTAACGACTATTATTTCTAATATTAATAAGAATACATCTTCTACTTATATATTTAATTTATCTAATGTTTGTCATGGTAGACTAGGACATGTTAATTATAATACTATGCATAAATTAGTTAACTTGGAATTTCTACCTAAATTTCATATTGATTCAAATCATAAATGTGAAACTTGTGTGGAATCAAAATTAACAAAATCACCATTTCATTCTATCGAAAGAAATATTGAACCGCTATAATTAATTCATAGTGATATTTGTGATTTGAAATTTGTTCAAACTATAGGGGGTAAAAAGTACTACATTACTTTCATAGACGATTGCACAAGATATTGTTATGTGTATTTGCTAAGTAGCAAGGATGGGGCATTAAAAATTTTTATACATTATAAAAATAAGGTCAAGAATTAACTTAATAAAAAAATTAAGGCTCTAAGAAGTGATAGATGTGGTGAATACGAATCACCTTTTGGTGAGTTCTATTCACAACATGGTGTTATTCACCAAACTATTGCACCTTATTCACCTCAACAAAAGAGAGTTGATGAATGAAAACATAGAACCTTAAAGGAAATGATGAATTCTATATGTTGATTAATTCTAGTTTACCTCAAAACTTATAGGGGAAAGCAATATTTTCCATAAATTATATTCTTAACAAGATGTCTCACAAGAAAACTAATAAGACACCTTAAGAATTATGGAAAGGTCGAACCTCTTCCTATAAATTCTTAAAAGTGTAAAGGCGTTTAGCAATGGTAGTGGTCCTTATCCTTAAAAGGACTAAGATAAGACCTAAAATAGTTGATTGTATGTTCACTGGTTATGCGCATAATAGTAGTGCATATTGGTTTCTAGTTCATAAATCAAAAATTCCTTATATAAATATTAACACCATTATTGAATCTATAAGTACATCATTCTTTGAACATATATTTTCTTGTAATTCTGCATAGAGTCAAGATCTCTTAAAAGATATTATGAAACTGCAAGTAACAACTTTCAAGGCCAAGAAAGAGATGAAGTTGAACCAAGATGTAGTAAAATGATAAAAATGTCAAAATCATGTGGTCCAGATTTTCTAACCTATTTATTAAAAAATGAGTCTCAATATTTCAATAAAGCAATGTCCACTCCTGAGGCACCTCTTTAGAAAAAGATTGTCAATAGTAAAATTGATTTCATCTTTCAAAAACACACATGGGAACTAGTGGATCTTCCACCAAGTAGTAAATCTCTAGGATATAAATGGATATTCAAAAGGAAATTAAAAGGTGACGAATCAATTGACAACTACAAGGCGAGGCTTGTTGTTAAGGGCTACAAACAGAAGGAATGTGTGGAGTATTTTGATATATATTCACCCGTTACAATAATAACATCCATTCGTATGTTAATAGCTATTGCAGCATTGTATAATCTAGAGATACATCAAATGGATGTTAAAACGACATTCTTAAATAGTAAATTGAATGAAGAAATCTATATGAAATAAATAGAAGGGTTCATTGTTTCTAAACAAGAAACGAAAGTGTGTATGTTTGTTAAATCACTTTATGGATTAAAACAAGTTTCAAAGCAATGGCATGAAAAATTTGACAATGTAATGATGTCAAATGGGTTTAGAATTAACGAGTGTGATAAATGTGTGTATGTTAAAGATACCAGGCCATGTCATTGTATGTCTCTATGTTGATGATATACTCATTATAGGTAGCAATAGTGATGTTATTAAAGCTACCAAAAGGATGTTGAATAGTAAATTGGATATGAAAGATTTAAGTATTGCATATGTAATACTAGGAATAAAGATTACTAGAACATCCAATGGACTTGTTTTGTTTCAATCTCACTATATTGAGAAAGTACTTGAAAAATTCAAAACTTATGACAATAATCTTACAAGAACACCAATAGGCATAAATCTTCATTTTACTAAAAATAAAGCCAAGGGCATATCTCAATTAAAATATTCTTGAATAATAGGTAGTTTAATGTACATAATGAATTGTACTCAACTGGACATAGCGTACACTGTCAGTAAGTTGAGTAGATACACAATTAACTCAGTGGTAGACCATTGGAAGGCAATAGTTAGGGTACTAAGGTATTTGAGATATACCATGAACTATAGATTGCATTTCACCGAGTCTTCAACTGTACATGAAGGGTATAGTGATGCAAACTATATATCCAATTCAAAAGACACAAAATCCATAAGTGCATATATCTTTACACTTGGTGTGCAACTATTTCTTGGAAATCGTCAAACCAAACTTACATTGCTAAGTCTACAATAGAATTTGAATTTATTGCTTTGGACAAAGTAGGAGAAGAAGTTGAGTGGCTTCGTTATTTCTTATAAGATATTCCAATGTGGTTAAAACCTGTGTCTGCTATCTGTATGCATTGTAACAGCCAATTAGCAATTGGTAGGGCACAAAGTCATGTATAATGGTAAGTCTCGATATATTTATCATAGACACAATACCATAACGCAATTTCTCTCACATGGAATTATTTCCATTAATTACTATCAGAACCCAAATTTTGACTTGATTTAATTAATGAGGTTAGATAAGCTCATCACAGCAAAGGATAGAATCAGACTCTTGGCTACCTTGGTTTTGGAAAAATAGGTCGATACCGTAGCATCCTATGAATCCTAAAACCCAAGACCAAACCTACACTCTAGGTGGGTAAACATCCCCGATGGACACTCCGGTCATGAAAGTCAATGTCAATGTCAAACCATGTGCAAAACCCTACTCAAGAATCAATCAAGTCAAACCCTAATTTCTCTAGAAAGCTCCAACAAGACAATGAGGATCCAAATTTCATTTTATCAATCTCATTCTCTTTAGAATTCTCCAGCCTTCTCACATTGAAGCATCACAGGCTTGTAAATTACTACTTTACCCTCATATTCTCAAAAATTTTATTTTTCTCAAATTTGGACCCTCAATGAATCCCCAAAGCTTTTCCCATCACCCGAATGACACCAAATCAGATTCTTCGCCCTACAAACATAACCATCTTCGAAAAGCTATCTAATAGGGCAAAGCTTTAGCAAACCCAAGCAACCTTCAATATTAGAATTACCTCCAAACACCAAGATAATTTGGTTGGTATTAGGCACTCGGTAAGCCCTCAAAGGTTCTCCCAATGTTTGAATACAAAAAAGCCAGTGGTCATTATTCAGTTTTTGCCACATCTTCCAAAAAAATCTCTCTCAGTCCAAACAATCTGAGGTCTCAATCTACCTCAAAATCTCAAAACTCCTCTGTATCATACAAAAATAGTTTTTCCCATATTTAACCTACGGTAAGCTCTCGTAAATTCTCCAAGCATCCAAATTCAGAGTAATTAATGGCCACTTCTCAGTTTTTGCCAAGGTTTCAAAATCAATTCTCAACCCAAGACATTATCAAACCCATTCTACTCTAACTTCCTCAATTTCTCCAAATCAAAACCCAAGCATTTACAGCAAGCAGTGAACCTTCAATTGACCCTTGAAATTTCATCGAAAATCATAAATTTAGCCAATTAGTGGCTGTACTTTGATAGCTCTAAGACCTTCAAAAGACTCTCACCCTAGACATGGTCATCAGGAGACTCAGTATGCCCTAATCACCCCATCCTCACTTAATCAAGTTTAAGACACTCTTATCTATATTCAACCCTCACTGAAGCCCCAGAAATTCCACCAGAACCCGAAATCTATCAGGTCAGGCCCATTTTCTCAGGCTTTTTCATGCCCTCAAAAGACCTTCTAATAAACCAGATCAATTGCGGACTTAGCATAGCCTAATTACTCATTTTATCATAAATCAAGGCTATATTTTTCCACCTGGTGACCCTCCTTCTAAAACCTCCCAAATATTCCCCAAGAATCTAATTATCAATCTATCAAATCCTGTGTTCTCAAGACTATAACACCTACAATATTCTATGACCTATGAATTTTCCACCTAGGACCCAGCAAAAACCCATTTCAATTCCATTAAGGTTTTGGCTTTAGATAAATCAAGATTTTGAATGTTGATTCTGACTTGGGTATCGGTTTCATGAATAGTTTGAACTTGTGTTTCAAAAAACTTGAGGGTTACCTTTCATATCAAGACTATAGGACTCAATTTTACCATTTTACCCCTGCTATATGGGTTCAAGACATTTTGGACTCATTTGGATTCAATTTTGACATACCTACACTCACTTGAATTCAATACTGACAGTTACATTACGATCGGAACATCCAAGAGATATAAAAAGCATGGAAATTTTGGAACATTTCAAGCTATAAAGCCCAAAAGGTAAACTAGATAGTAAGGGGGTTCAAATCTTCGAAAGTAATCATTACTTTTTGATATTTATGAGAAGCAATCATTACATTTTTAAAAATATCTTAAAAGCAACTATAAGTTAGGGTCCTTGATTTGGCATCAACTCAAAGCAACTTTTTTATGAGTGGCCATGATTTCTTGTCCTAACCCTAACCCATCATCCACCCTTGATTTCCCTAAACCCCATATAAACCATTAAAAACCCACCTCCTTACCTCCACCCTCTATCTCTCCCCCCTAGCCACATGGCACCCATCCAACGCTCCACCCACTTTGGCCAATGAGAGGACACTATCTCAGCTTACATATGTGTGGTTGAGGTGCCTCCACACCCCCACATTCGAACCTCCTTCTTCCATCCACACAATTTTTGAGTGGGCCCCACATGCCGCATGGCATTCATCCTATCACCCCCTCTCTCCATCCAATGGTCCCCCCACCCTATATATACCCCCATACTTGACCATAATGGGAGAGGCTAAGAATTTTTCACCAAGAAAAAGAGAAAAAAGAAAGAAAGAGAGAAGAGAAGAAAAAAGACAAGGAAAGAAAAGCCTTAACTTTTGAAGGTTAGTACCCCACCCCCTTTCCCTATAATTTTTTAAATTAAGTAGTGATAGAGACCTCCCTTGTCTATTGTAAATGATCTCAACCCAACCCATTAAGGCCCCATTAATGGTGGTACAACGGGGAGACAGGTTTGTCTCCTCCTTGTTTTTTCTGACCAACCCAAGGTGCAGAGGTCATAACTCCTTCAATACAAAGTGTTATGACCTCAAATTTCTACAGTAAGTCACTGACACAGTGACTTACTCACCCACCAGTACTTCTATAGGTGTTATCCCGTACTCTCTAATTTATGTCATGGAAGATGTCCTACTTATTGAAGTAGAAATCCCAGGTCTCAGAATCTTGGCCGAGGCACAAATTCCAAAATCAGAATGGGTGCAGGTCAGACATGATCAATTGAATCTCATTGATAAAAAATGACTACAAGCAATTAGCAATGGGCAAGCCTATCACAGGAGTATAGAAATAGCCTTCAACAAAAGGGTCAGACCTAGAGAGGTTGAGGAAGGTGATCTCGTTCTCAAAAAGATCATTTCACATGAATAATCACCCCGATGACAACCTCAACCAAATTACGAAGGACCTTACATTGTCAAACAAAAATTATTTGGTGGTGCATTATTATTAGGAAATATGGATGGGGAGGATTTTCTTAGATTTATTAATTTGGATCAAGTAACAATATTCCTTACTTGATTTATGTAATCTGACTTGTACTAAAAGAAATTTTGGAATGAAAAAGCATTTTACTAGTCATTTTGCTAAAACATTATTTCCATCTTTTGTCTTCCTTTTGTTAAAATTCTTGCATCCCCAAAGATCATTTCTATAAAGCAGAAATAATGGTTTAAAAAAATAAATAAATAAAGCAAAAAAAAATCTTATAAAGAACCATTATTTTCTTTAAAACATGGAAATCCCATGATTTTCTTCAAAATATGGGGATATTATAATGAACCATGATCTTTTTCTTTGAACATGCTATTCATATATAGAACCATAATCACCTTCAATAACATGGAAATTTTATGTAAAACCATGATCTTCTTCAATAACATGAAAGTTTTATGTAAAACCATGATCTTCTTTAATAAACATGGGAATTTTTTAGAGAACCGTGATCCTTTTAAAAGCAATAACATGGGATTTCTTATAAATAACCATGATTCTCTTCAAATGAGCATTCAAGTTTCTAATTCTTTGACATTCATCAACCTTGAGACATTCTCACAATATTTTATCTTGCGAATCCATTCAAGTTCCTTAACATTTCAAGAAATTTTAAGTACAAGTTAGCAATACATAAATCAGGCATTTAATAAAATTTTGACAAAGTATAAATCACCATGTCCAAAGTCCCAGACTTGTTCATCCACATATGAACATGGAAAAAAAGGGATCAAAAAGAAGAAAAAAAATCAATTAAAAGCTCAAGGTGAAAACCAAAAATAACGCTCTGACTCAGGCTTGTTAGCATTTTGTTGATAGGGGCAAAAAAGGGAGCAATTATCAAAGTCAAAACTTAAGAGTGTAAACCCGAAATGGCAATCTAAGTCATCAATCTTTCATCAGTCAAGTTCAACAAGGCAAAGGAAAAGTTGTTTAGACATCAACCTCCCCAAAGTCATTTCAAACATCTATCATTCATACCCCTCCAAAGTAAAAATATTTTCCATTACTCATGGCATATGTAGAAAAACTCGATGCATTTTCGGAATAAACATACAAGACATTACCCATGTTTAAAGGTCCCAAAGGACCTGATCAACCATTTAAATAAATTTTTAGGATTAAGAGGGTCAATATCTCTCGCACTCATATAGCAAGCACAATAAACTTAGATGTCAAAGTTTAGATCTTCAGTCAACCAACTAGTCAAAGCTCTAATATGCCAGGATGGCTGCCTTCTTTGAAACTATTTAAGAATAAATAGTCTCCAAATTAAATGTTGTAAAACAATGTCAAACACATCTACATTTTGGCAAAGATGCACCAGCATCACTCAAAACAAATTAATTCTTGGTCAAAAAGACCATTTCTCCACAAACTGACAGCCACTTAAGGCCCTTTTCAATCATTATCAATAAGACCTCAAGGCAACACTCAAATCAACATTTGGCCACTCAAGGCCATCTTCAATTAAGCATTTGGCCACACAAGGTCACCTTAAATCAAGTATTTGGTCACTCAAGGACACTTTTTAAATCAATTACTCAGGCCACGAAGCCACCAAATGCTCAGGCCACGAAGCCGTCACATGCTCAGGCTGCCAGGTCTCAAACTTCTCAAGCCATCAGGCCACTTTTTATCTATCAATAAGCCTTTTAGGCTCAGTGACAATGCCATGCTCGTGTTTCACTAGTAGGCCATCCCATTTCGACATTTGTTATTCGTGTGTAGCCAAATGTCACATCATACCATAGCCTATCTATTCTCCATGATAGATACCCTTAAAGGTATTCATGGATAGTACATAGAGCTGATCTTTCAGGATATCCATGGATTTCAGAGTAATCCTAGAAACTCCGAACATAGCCCTGACTGGCCTTTTAGGTTCAATCACAATGCCATGCTCGCATCTCACCAGCAAGCCACCCCTTTCAACATTTATTGTTTAGGTGTAGCCAGATGTCGCATCATACCATAGCCTATCTATTCTCCATGATAGAAATCCTTACAGGTATTCATGGATAATACACAGCATTAATCTTTTAGGGTCTCCATGGCTTTTGGAGTAAGCCTAGAATCTCCCAACATAGCCTCAACAAGCCTTTTGGGTTTGGTGACAACGCCATGCTCACATCTCACCAACAGGCCACCCATTTCGACATTTGTTGTTCAGGTGTAGCAAATTGTCACATCATACCATAACCTATCTATTCTTCATGATAGAAATCCTTAAAGGTATTCATGGATAATACATATCATCAATCTTTCGGGATCTCCATGGCTTCCAGAGTAAGCCTAGAAACTACCAACATAGCCCTGACAAGCCTTTTAGGCTTGGTGACAACGCCATGGTCGCATCTCACCAGCAAGCCACCCCTTTCAACATTTTGCTATTTGGGTGTAACCAGATGTCGATGTCATACCATAGCCTATCTATTCTTCATGACAGAAACCCTTAAAGGTATTCATGAATAATACATAGCATCAATCTTTTGAGACCTACATGGCTTTCGAAATAAGCCTAAAAACCTCCCGATATAGCCTCAATTGGCTACTCAGGTTTGGTAACATCATGTTAGTAATGATCTTACAAGAAATGCCCACATCGGCATTTGCTCTTCAGGTGTGAGCAAGGTCACCTCATACCATAGCCTACGTGTCCTTCATGATAAAAGCTCTTAAAGGTATTCATGGATAACATGTAGCATCGATCTTTCAAGATCTCCATGGCTTTAGGAGTAAGCCTAAAAACCTCTTGAAAAAGCCCTAACAATCCCTTTACTTACAACATGTCAAGATAGGATACTGTAGGGTATGGAAATCCATGATATGTTTCGTTTAGATTAAGCAAGTAATGCAATTCATTCCATAAGTCTGTGTAATCCTCTATTTCATAGCACAAGCCGTTATCAAGACTAGAGAATCGCCCTCACAGTACTCGGTTGACTTATGCCATCCATGCTTCTGGAGAAGCAAAAAAATATCTCCCCTCGAGTTCCAACAAAAGGCCACATTGATTTGGAAGGGGGAAATCCCAGTTTATCCTGTCACAGTCCAACCCTATTATCGACCACACAATTTAGCCAATTATCTATCCCATGACTCACTAAGGTCACCTCATGACACTGCTTGAAGTAAACATAGGTAGTGCCACAATTTAATTCATAAGTCTAGTGATACTTTAGGCCATGGTTTCAACAGCTATTAGGCTTGAAAACCATCGTTCTAGCACGGTCATCTTTGACCCTCACAGCTTCTCCGGAGAGAGCGAAATAACATCTCCCTATAATTGTTTGTATCAAACACCACCACTTAAGCAGACTAACTTGTTAAGCAAAGGCCCCTCGTGACATTGCTTATAAGAGACATGAGTACATGTCACCTTCATTCCAAATGTTGTGTGTTATACCTACTATAATAGCGACTGGAATGTCATTACCAGGGCAAGGCACAACAACCGATCCTACAGGATTCTACCCTGGCTTCTGAGGAAAGATTCATTGTAAAATTTCCTCCAATTGTATAGTCTTAAAACTGTGATGTTGTTTACCTTGGATGAAGACAACACCACAGACCAATCCATTAGTCTATATTTCACACTCAGAATCATGATAGAAAACCTCAAAAGGTATTCATAAATGATATATAGCATTGCCCTCAAAGTTCCATAACTTTATTAGAGAGAGCTTCCCAAAATCTCTCCATGAATCCTTCAAGTTTGTAACCTTTGTCCAGAATGGGGACAAAGGGTACAATTTTCTCCATAATTGATGACTCTTTTAATTGTAACCTTTGTCCAGAATGGTGACAAATGATATAATCCACTCCATAAACTATGCAAGTCCTTTTGATTGTGACCTTTATCCAGAATAGGGGCAAATGATACAATCCACTCCATAAACTATGCAAGTCTTTTTTGTTGTAACCTTTGTCCAAAATGGGGGCAAATGATACAATCCACTCCATAAACTATGCGAGTCTTTCTGTTTGTAACCTTTGTCTAAAATGGGGGCAAATGATACAATTCATTCCATAATTTATAAAAATCTTTCAACCTTTGTTCAAAATGGGGGCAAATGGTACAATTCACTCCATAGCTTATGTGAGTTTGACAGTTTGTAACTTTTGTCCAAAATGGGGGCAAATAATACAACTCACTCTGTAAGCTATGTGACTCTTTTAGTTTGTACCATTTGTCCAAAATGGGGGGAAATGATGCAATTCACACATCAAACTATGATTATGATTGATAAAAACCCTCAAAGGTATTCATGATTAATACATAAACTTTGTTTTTGAAAGGGCTTAACAATTTGTCCATGCATAATTCAAATAACATTCGTCAATGAATCCTCAAGGAAAAAATGGAAACTCTGTTAAGCAACATGCACAATTCAAAAAAGAGAAGCAAGAAAATTCAATATTCAAATCTTATAAAAAGTGTTGCCAGAAACAAAAGACAAATGTCAAGATCATTCTAAAATTGGTTTGTGTGACTTTACAGCTTTTGAATGATTCGGTTTTCTGCAATGTTTTTAAGCAATTATGCCCTACATTGATGACTTACATGTCTCTCAACACAGTGCATATGATAATAGTAATACCACTAGGAGTAGAGAAAGAACCACTAACTTAAGTATAACTCATGGATAGACCTCATTTTTCAAAAAATTAGAGAATTGCTCAGTCAGCTAACTCCCTTTCAAGATTTGATAAAGCCATGATTCACTTCATAAAAGATTTTCAAACAATTGACTAAGCAGATTCTCTATCCAAGAATGCATTTCAAAAACACAAAGTGCTTACAAAAATCACCAATCTAAGAGGTTGGAACCAATTTTAGACTTCCAGTTTTATTCGCTAAAATGGTTTAATACTTGTAAAATAACCCACCCAATATCCATGAGTTATACAAAAGGAAAGGTACTTCTTTCCTTTGCTACGTATGGGATAGCCACACATACCAAAGGGGACCATTTGTCAGTACCCAAATTTTGACTTGGGTTAATTAATGAGGTCAGACAAGTTCAACATAGCAAAGGACAAAATCAAACTCTAGCCCACCTTGGTTTACGAAAAATAGGTCAATACCCTGACATCCCCTAAACCCTAAAACCCAAAACCGAACTTGGACTCTAGGTGGGTAGATATCCCCAATGGACACTTCGGTCACAAAAATTAATGTCAATGTCAAACCATGTGCAAAACCCTACCCAAGAATCAATCAAGCTAAACCCTAATTTCCTGGAAAGCACCAATAGGACTACAAGGGTCTAAATTTCATTTTATCAATCTGATTTTCTTCAGAATTCTCCATCCTTCATAAGCCTTCTCACATTGAAGAATCACAGGCTAAAAATTATTATTTTACCCTTATATTCTCAAAATATCTCATTTACCTCAAATTTGGATCCCTAATGAATCCCCAGAGCTTCTCTCGTCACCCAAATGACAACAAATCATATCCTACTCCCCCAAAACATAACCATCTTCAAAAAGCTATCTAATAGGGTAAAGCTTCAGCAAACCCAGGAAACCTTCAATATCACAATTACCTCCAAACACCAAGATATTTTGGTCGATATTAGGCACTCGGTAAGGCCTTAAAGGTTCTCCCAATGTTTGAATACAAAAAAAGTCAGTGGTCATTATTCAGTTTTTGCCACATCTTCAAAAAAATCTCCCTCAGTTCAAACAATCTAAGGTCCCAACCTATCTCAAAATCTCAAAACTCCTCTGTATCATACAAAGATAGCTTTTCTTGTATTTGACCTACGGTAAGCTCCCATAAATTCTCTAGACATTCAAATTCAAAGAAATCAATGGCC
>JAOXJP010113991.1:0-14037 GCA_025762735.1 Platanus orientalis
CCATAGTTCTAACTTGGCATTTACCCCCTCTCTAGTCTCATCAATCAACACAACATTATCAGCAAATAGCATACACCGTGGCACTTCCTCCAATACATGATACATATAACAAAAAATTACATTCAAAACTTGGGTATCTTGACCTACTCATCAACACCTGCACACAATCAACACACATACCTTTCTCAAGCCATATGTGAAGCATATATTCTAAAAACATGTAAAAATGTGCATATGAGCAAACATGTAAGCCAATACAAATAGATGTGTTCATTTTGGATTCAAGATTGGCAACAAGTAATAGTTTTTACTTAAAGATTGTCAATGTTAGTATTTCCCCCAAATTTGTATGCTCCCCCATAATGCATACACTCTCTTGAGAGTATACTTCTGCAAAAGTAACACTCTTTATACTTTCTTCCCCATAAGTATAGACCTTACACGCTCTCCCATAGAAAACCATACTCCCCCATAATGCATACTACTCCCTCTCATGGCCAATACCAATTTTTCTCCCCCATTTTTTCTATGTAATTGGCAAAGTCTAGCAAAAATCATACCACACGAAGTATAACAAAAATCATAAAGCTAAACAATAAGAAAAGGTCATTCCATTCATGATAGTCATGAAGTACATCAAAGATTAGCAAATTTAAGGTCAAATGGCCCACAACCAATACATATAGACAACAAAACAAAAAAAAACTATATGAGTAGACAAAAAAATGACCATTGTGGCCTGAAACAAGAACCATAAAACAAAACAAGGGATGCTAATCATCTCCCTCTACATACTCAGAGCCCTTAGGCTCAACTCTCTCAACATCTGCATCATCGTCATCATCTAGATCACCCACTCCATGATCACCAACCGACTCATCATCACCACCCTCATCATCCTCTCCCTTAGCTGCGCCGTCCTCATTGGTCGCATCAGTGAACTCCTCATCAAGATAATCGGTCGTGCTATCACTGGCCAATTCAAGAACCAACGGGTTCTTGGGAGTAAAAATACTAGCTGCCACCAACATCAAGTTGACAATGTTCTTCTTTTGGTTGCAAACAACCTAAGAGAGCTTCCTAAGTACCATGTACATTAGGGACATTAGTGTCACTTTGGTAGAGGCCAACGTAGCCTTGACTGGGTTTAACTTGACCCCTTCTTTTTTTGAGTCAGTGACATCCTGCATGAGTTTCATTCTACTCAGACTCCCAATGGTGAAGGGATGATTGGGATGCTTCAATGGGGCTAGAGCACAAAAGGGCACCTTGTGTTCCGTGAGGATTTTGGTGATGAGGATAGGGAAAGGGATGTTCCATGTGGAATGCTTGGCTCTGGTAGTCTTGAGAATCACATAACAAATGACTATGGGGAGATCAATCTTGGGCCCCTCAATTTTGTTGTCAATGAGATAGGCCATTTAGAGAGTAAATGTTTCGGTGGGTTGTCAGAATGAGGTTATAGGAGAACACTCACCCAAGGAACTTCACTTTGGGCTTGTAGAACTTGCAAGGGAGCTTTGTGCCCCAACTGACGTACTGTGTGCACAAACGGTCATTCAAATCACCTTTCTCTCCTGGGGTGAGCTTCATGGGAAACTCAATCCCATTTGTTTCTCATGGAATCCGGAGAAGCTTGGCCACATAATCAGGATTGACAAAGATTGAACATCCATACACGGTGGAGTAGAACAAATTATCCTGGTTGTTCTCTCCAAACACATTGGAGTAGAAAATCCTAACCTCTTCATCTTGGATGAGTCCCTAGAGATCAAAATAGGGAAGCCACCCACTAGCCCTCATCTGCTCGTACATCTCCATGGTGCAAAGCACCTCAATGTCCATGTTTCATTATATGATAAAACTAGGACTTTAAGAAGATCTTCTCGAAGGATTAGAGAGCTTTCCTATCCCGAAAAGGAGAGAGACCACCTTCCTGATGACCTTTGGTTCTCTTCCTCCCTTGAGAACCTTACCCCATGGGTCTTTTGCCTATGTTTGCAGCAGGTGGAGGAGTTTCCTAGGATGTACCACCTTTTGAGGACTTGGAAGCCCGTGTAGCAAGATTTTTCTGAACCATCTTGAGTTGAATGGGAGAAATGTGGGTAAGGATTCAAATTTATAGGAATAAAAGAGCAATCCAAGTGTCTGGGAGAAAGAAAGAGATGTGGGGAGCACAAACAACCAAGAGGAGCTCAATCGCTTCGTTTCCCAGGTGAATGAACCTGGACAAAATACAGTTTAGGGTTTTAACGAGGGTTTGAAATCGCATGTGATTTTTTTTTATGAAACTACCCTTATGATCGACCATGGGGTTTGTGATCGATCATGCCTCCTGATAGATCACAATCCCAGTGATCGATCACACATTTTGTTGCTCCTCAATTACTATATATGTGTGTAAGGAGTGGGGGCCACTCTTGGTTTATGTGCTTGGTCACATCCAATGGATCCTAAGCACTCTAGTATGAGTCTCTAGGACACATCCCATGGCATGTAACCCTATAGCACTCCTCAGATATTCAAACCTCCTTACATTAAGAGGTTTTGTCAGAATGTTTGTCAATTAATCTTTTATGTTCACATGATCTATGGACACCACTTTCTCCTCCGCCAATTCCCTGATGAAGTGATGCCTAATATCTATGTATTTAGTCCTTGAGTGTTGAACCAGGTTCTTGGAGATGTCAATTGCACTATTGTTGTCAACAAACAAGCTCATGGCTCCTTGTGACAATTCATAGTTACTAAGCATTTGCTTCATCCAGAGAAGTTGACTGCATCCATTGCCAACTACAATATACTCAACTATGGTAGTTGATAGAGAGATGGAGTTTTGTTTCTTATTGTGACAAGCAAGACTGTTGCTAACATAAAAGCAACCTCCACTCGTGCTCTTAGTATCCTCCACATCGCCTACCCAATCCACATCTGAGTACCCCATGATCTAAGTTGTGGTGTCAAATGGATACCATAACCCAAACTCTATAGTCCCATGGATATACCAGATAATCCTCTTAGCTGTCTTAAGATGTGATTCTTTAGGAGTAGCTTGGTATCTAGCACATGCACCTACACTGAATGCAATGTTTGGTCTACTCACAGTCAAGTAGAGCAAGCTCCCAATGATGCTCCTATAGTAAGTGAAATCGACCTCGGCTCCCTCAAGGTCTTTAGTGATCTTGTCACTTGTGCTAATGGGGGTGCTAACTAGTTTTGATTCTTGCAATCCAAACTTGGGGACTAAGTCTTTTGCAAACTTGGTTTCAGTTAAGAAGATGCCATCATTTGTTTACTTTATTTGAAGACCTAGGAAGAACCTCAATTTTCTTTCTATACTCATCTCAAGTTATGATTTCATTGTTTGGGCAAAACCATGAGACATTTCCTCATTAGTAGACCTAAAAATGATGTCGTTTACATATATTTGAGCAATGAGTATATGACCATTTTTCTTTTTTATGAAGAGTGTTTTGTCAACACTTTCTTAATCAAAATGGTGATCAAGAAGAAACTTTCTGAGTCTTTCATACCAAGCTCTTAGAGCTTGTTTGAGACCATACAAAGCCTTCTTGAGCTAGTATATATAGTTTGCTAGATGAGGGTTCACAAATCCCTCTAATTTCTTAACGTATACTTCCTCTTGGAGAATTCCATTTAGGAATGCACTCTTGACATCCATTTGATATAGCTTGAATTTCAAATTACATGCTATGGACAAGAGGGTCCTAATGGACTCCAACCTTACAACAGGGATAAAAGTCTCCTCAAAATCAATGTCTTCTATTTTGGTATACCTCTTTGCAACTAGTCTAGCCTTGTTCCTAGTTACTATACCATGTTCATCATGTTTGTTCTTGAAGATCCATTTGGTACCAATGACATTCTTGTTAGTAAGCCTTTCTATGAGAAACCATACCTCATTCCTTTAGAATTGATTTAGTTCCTTTTGCATGGCTAGGGTCCAATCCGAGTCATTTAGAGCCTCTTTAGCTCATTTTGGCTCTATTTTAGAGGTGAAACATAGGTGACTAAGGATGTTTTCTATTTGTCTCCTTATCTTCACTCCAATGTTAGGATCACCAATGATGTCTCCTTGTGATAATCCTTTGGTGAGCCTTTTATCCTTGGGTTAAAGTTAAATTTCTTCTACTTCTTCTTTGGAACTTAATGGAGAAGAGTGCTCTTCTTGATCTCTTTAGGATTTTTTAATCTCCACTTGAGATGAGCTCTCATTCTCATGATTAAACAACACTACGGGCAAGTTTCCTTGCTCATATATAGCCTCAAGGTTATCTACAATCACATTGAATGACAACTCCACCGAAAGAGTCTTAATGTTGTAGACACGGTAGGCTCTACTGGTCGTGGAGTATCCTAAGAGCATGGCCTCATCCATCTTTTCTTCAAACTTTCCTAGATGTTCTCTATCTCGAAGAACATAGCAAGTGCTGCCTAATACTTTAAAGTATTTAATCGCTATCTTCTTACCACTCCACAGTTCATATGGGTTTTTAGATGTACCCGATCTAAGGTAGACTTAGTTAGAGACATAGCACACCATGCTAATTGCCTCAACCCAAACCTCTTGGCTATGTTTTTGCTTAAAAGCATTGTTATAGCCATGTTTAAAAGAGTCATATTCTTCCTTTCAGCCACCCCATTTTGTTGGGGATTTTTAAGGGCTAAAAACTCATGTTTTACTCCAAACTCTTCACACCAACTTGAGAATTTGTGATTCTCAAATTCTCTTCCATGGTCATTTTAGATTCTCTTGATAGTTAGATCTTTCTTAACTTGAATTTGTTTGTAAATGTTGAGAAATTCATTGAAGGCTTTAGATTTCTCTCTTAGGAATGCTACCTAAGTGTACCTTAAGAAATCATCAACCACGACCCTGAAATACTTTTTCCCACCTAGACTCTCGATTATAGTTGGACCCGTCAAGTCCATGTAAAGAAGTTCTAGGGGTCTAGGAGTCCCAATGGATGTGACTTTCTTATGTGAGACTCTAGTTTGCTTCCTTATTTGACAACTATTGCATATTGGGTTGTCAATCTTGCTTAGCTTGGAAAGGTCCTTGACTATCCCTTTCTTGCTAAGTCTTGTAAGATCCCTAAAGTTGAGATGTCCTAATCTTTGATGCCGAAGATTGGTCTCATCCTTTTGGGTCAAAAGACAAGTATCCCCTTGTTGGGAATGTGGATCAATGACATAGCAATTGTCACTTATCTTTACTCCTTCGGCGAGGATGTCATATTCTTTGTGATCCTTGATCACACATCCATCCTTGCAAAATTGCACTTTATAGCCTTTGTCACATACTTGACTAATGCTTATCAAATTATGTTTAAGGCCTTACACATAGAGAGCCAAGGTGAGTTATGGAATGCCAGGGGCTACAATTGTCCCCACCTCAAGAATTTTGATGGTGTTCCCATCACCGAATGTGACATATCCACTTTGAGATTTCTCAAGTTTGGTAAATAGCTCTCTCTCACCGGATATATGCCTAGAGCAACCACTATCAACGTACCACCATGATGAACTTCTGGCTCTAAGTGCAGTGTGGATGATCAAACACTTTGAATCATCCTTCCTTACCCATACTCTTTTAACCTTGGGAGGTTGAGAGACTTGCCATTTAGCACTTTGTTGGGCTAGGTCCTTCTTCCTTTAAAGGTTTCTATTTTCAATGTTTTGAAAACAATTTCACTTCTTCACATTCTTCCCATTTGGCATTCTCCTAATTTGCATTCTTTGAGATTTAATGTCATTTACTATTTTCCTACAATCCACTTTGATGTGACATTCTAAGCTACAATAGTAGCAATAGAATATGGGTCTTCTTGGTGCATGGGATTATGTTATCTTCCTTCTTGATTATTCATTGTGAAATGATTGTTATGCTCTTCTAGGCTTCCTATATTAACTAGGTTGCACCTTAGTCTTCCTAGAAGTAGAGGCATTCCCTTGAAATCCACCATAAGTAGAAGCCTTGTTTGCTTGAAATTTGTTCCATGCCTCCATGGCATGAGAATAAGACTTGCTCATTCCTTGAACTCCTTTGAAGGAAGATGCTTGGTTGGTTTGACTACTTGTGTATAGGATCTTGATTGGGGTTGCATGGATCTCTCTCAATCTTTCCCTTGTCTGATAGGTGCTTTATCTTTGAGTGAGATAGATGTCTTCTTCTCAACCTTGTTTGACCTTTAAGAATGTCTTTGTGACTCCACCTTTTCTCTTCCCTTGTTAGAAGGTTGTAGAGGTGGTTAAATAAATCCTTTGGCTTTAACAAAATCATTCTTAGGCTTTTGAGTTGAGGAAGAGGCAATGGCCTCAGAATAACCAAGTCCGGTCATATCCCCATACTCTTTGCTTATTTTGAGCATCTTCTCAAACTTCTCATTTCTTTAGGCAAACATTGAGATGTTCTTCCTCTTATCTCAATGGACTTCCTTGCGAGTTGAGCACAAGTCAAGTTAAGAGTTTTATTTCTCTCATTTAGTATTTTGACTTAGTCCTCCGACTCTTGGATGAGTGAGCCATCACTATGGGACTCATCATTTTCATCTTCTAAGGTTTTGAGCTTCTCATCAAGCTCAAGTACCTTATTGAAAATTTTTTCATTGTCTTCTAGGAGTCTTTTATTTTCATGCTTCCTATTGTCTTTTTCTAAGCCTAAGAATAGTTTAGAGTCATTAAACTTCTTCTCTAGTTCCACTATTTTTAGGCTCATCTCTTCCTTTTCTTATAAGAGCGAGTAATTTTCTTTGGAAAGATCTTTTTCCTTTTCACTTTCCAAAGAACACTCTTATCTAAGAGTGGAGATAGTGTCTTCAAGCGATCTTGACTGTTCAATCAACTCAATGATTTCCCTCTTGAGTTGTTTATTTTTCTTTCCCAACTCAACACTTTGCATAAAAAGGCCATTAAATACCTCTTGTGCATCATAGATATCCTCCTCTTCTTCATACTCTTTCTCATCTTCACTTGAGTCACTTATCTCCAAAAGTGAACTCATAGGAGTACCAAAGGCCATAAAAGCCTTGACCTCTTGTGAGGGAGCTTCCTCACTACTTTGGGACTCATGTTCCAAAGTCTCGGACTCATCATTCCATGTGGCCGCCATGGCTTTGCCCTTTGACTTGTACTTGTTTTTCTTATTGCCACAATCCTTAACAATGTGCCCCCTACCTTTGCATTCATAGCGAATGGGTGGTTCTTTGGACAAGTCTTTCTTCTTTTTGTATCCAGGGTAAGACTTTCTCATTTGCTTATTCTTGGAGTAATCCTTAGTATTTCTCCTAAAGAACTTCCTGAACTTTTGGCAACAAGGGCTAAGTTATCATCCGAATCTTTATTTAATTCGAATGGCTCTTCTACCTTAAGGGCAATGCCCTTCTTCTTGGTAGGTTCCTTAATTGTTGTTTTAAATGTTTGAAGTGAGTTAATCAACTCCTTTAACTTCATAACTTCTAGGTCTTTATTTTCTTCTATAACGGTTACCTTAGGTCTAAACCTTTTAAGAAGAGCTGGGATTATGTACGAAAATTTACTTTTCTTGATGTATTAGGATGACATCAGGGGGCTGAGTATCAGTACCTAAAAGTGACTTTCACTTTTTGAAGGGTGCTTATCACTTTTCAGCACTGATGTGTCCAACCCCTAATGCCATCTTAATACATCAGGAAAAGCAGATTTCCATCTATAATCTTTTCCGGTAAAATGAGGGTGTATAGGGTTAAAACCATAAAAAGAAGTGTTTAAATGAATATTTGCTCCCTACCTAAAAGAACCACCAAATTCGAAAAAATCATCACCTGTCAATGATGGAGAATTGGGAATACAATGCTTAAAAACTTAAAAAATCAAAAAATAAACTTGAACGAGCTCCAGCTAGCTCAAGCCCAGTACGAGCTTGCATTACTATAGTGGGCTGAGCTCCGGGCCCACAATGGCCCAGCCATGCACATTCCTACTCAGTGGGTTTTTTTTTTTTTTTTTTTTTCTAATGCACGGTAGAAGGGACCTGCTAACAATGCAAATAGAAGAACCCCAATTCCTATAAGCCTGTTTGAACCACCCAATCCAACAACCCTAAGGGTGCCACTTGGGTGGTGGAGCAGGTTGAGTTACCAAACCAACCTTAAGTATAGAAGGGCCAACCCATGCTACATTTCTCAAACCCTTAGCAGAGCCTGGGTTTGAATGGAACTGAGTCGGGTTTGAGCCAGGTTTAGAATTACCGAAATAATGTTCTGTCCAGGATGTACCATTCACCACCTCATAGGGGGTGTGGGCCCCATCCAATTTTGTCTAACGCCCACACCCCCTAGAGGCAAAGAGGATTGTGTCCACTCCCCTTAACTAACGCTAACCTCTGCTCCTTGTAAGGGGGTGGCCACATAACCGCCCAAAATTTATATGCACCCCCAAAAAGTGTAAATCACTTTTCAGCACTTTTGTGTCCACCCCCTAACGGGGGGTGGAGGTTAGAGGTTTTTAGGGGAGTGGACACAGTCCTCCCTCCCCTGCATGGGGCAAAGGTACATTATGGATAGAGCATTATTACCCTTAGGATTAAGGGTTTGTGAAAGTCTTTATATTGGTATGGCATAACAACTTAAAGTTAGCCTAAATTAAGAATAACATTAGGGCCGACACATCAGCACCAAAAAAGCCTGATCTCAAATAGGAGGGGACAGCCACATAAACCCTATCGCAACATCTCACTTAGCCTGGATTTCATGCACACAAAAGAGGTGTGCATGGACCAAGAGGCTAAAGCATCAGCACCGAAAAGTGATTTACACTTTTTGGGATGTGCATATCACTTTTCTGTGCTGATGTGTCCATTTCCTGGTCTATGCACACAATTTGCTCACTTCTTTTGTCCGCACGAAATCCAGAAGCATTTTATAAAGAGGGCGATAAACCTGTTTGATTGCAAGTCACCATGTCCTTTTTGGAGAATAATTGTCAGTGTTGACACAGGCCTTTGTAGGCATGCCATTGAGTGATACATGATGTGTTTTTGAATTTGGTCTTCTGTTTTTTATACACGTGAACACTTTTTTTAACCCCACACACATGTGCCAGCATATATTCATCATAAACACCATGGAGACTTTGTCTTCACAGAACATTTTCTTCCATCCCTTTTTTTTTTTTTTTTTTTCACTATTTGAAGGGCTGTCTTTGGTTTGAAATTCCTCTAAAGCTTGAATGTGTTATTCTATATTCTATATATGAAAAATGATATGCATGATTTTGTAAACCAGTATTTATTTATTTCATATAATCTAAAAAACTTGAAAATAAAATGAAGGAACCACTTACTTGCTGGACGAATTAACAAAATTAGATCAAAATTGATCAAGGCTAGTGTTTGACACTATGTCCTTAAGACAGATTTTGTCCCTCACAGTGGTGCTAATGAATTATTTGGACATCTTCCACTTAGGATACAATGATCTAAACACATAGAAGAAGCATTGCAATCTGTGTGTTTTGAAGAATCAAACTTGTGTTGTACTCTCTTTCATATGAAACTGCTAGAATGTACTCTATAATGCTTAATTTCGGATACCCTCTATGATGCATAATTTTGGATTCTACGATTTTTTGGTTTATTGTACTTGAAATGAAGGAGAGACGACTTATTTATAGATTGCTCATGTATGTTCGGAACAAACATAAGGATACAACTTATGGTGTTTGAATAGACATGAAAGCAAAATGGTGCATTTTTATAGCTACATTCATGTTTGATCGAAATGGATAGTTGGTTAAAAGGTGCGATTTAATAGCCATCTTCATATCCGTACAAAGATACATGTATTAAAATGGGTGATTTAATAGCCACATTTGTGACTATTCGGTCCAAATAGTTACAAAGGGTAAAACTACATGAATAGACACACCCCCATAGGTGTAACCGAATTTGAGAGAACAAAAATAGCAACAAAAATTATTTTTAATCTTTCCTTATTGACACAACTCAACCCAGTTTGGTTTGGTGCACGCGTGTGTGTGTTTATATGGTTTTAGCCCATGATGGCTTGGGCCTTCCCCATCTACCAAATAGTGGTTCCCCTTGGGGCTCATACTTATGTTTAACATAACTGCATATGAACACACAAAATTTCATGGGCTAATCCATGTGAGACTATTCAAGTTTCACACCCTTTTACCAGTTTTACTAGTGTTCAACTGAGCACTTTTGGAGACAACTTTCTATTCACCCATTAACGGTTTTGGGCATCCAACCATATGACGTTGTTTTCTTCATTGAGGTGAACATGAACCCATATGAACCTGCCTCAAACTACTTATGGGTCCCAATTTTTACTTTGACTCAAAGATGCCCAGCTTGTCAGGTTTTAAATTTGGACACAGTAAAAATCTATGCTACTCAAAATTGTTTCCAATAGAAAGGCCCTATCATAGTCACACAAATAGGGTGATTTGATAGAAGTTTGAAATTCTAATCACAAGGGTGTCAAAATCACACCCATTTTTGTGGCTGGCGGTGATAGACCCATTCAGACTATAGAGGGATTTTGAATTGTAAAGGGAGCGACTAATGGCACCTCTAGAAGTACTCACCACACCCCCTCTAACTTTTCAAAATTCCAATCCATGCCCATGAGTAAAATGACCTTCCTAACCCTTCTAACCTAAAACCCAAAACATGAAAATTCTCTCCACACCTCTCCGCCTTCGTTAACTCCTCAACGAAGCTTTAAAAATTCCAAAACTCCCATTCGTTCCCTCTCTTTCTCTAAGATCAAACCCTACTATTTTTTGACCTTCATTGTTGTTTGAAAGTGTTGTAATCACCCAATGGATGATCAAAGAGTCGAACCGGAGCAGAGAAATTGATCTATGGTACATGGTTTCGTCATTGTCACTAAGAAGTCAGATCCAGTGCTTCCTCAAAGAAACCAAGAATTACCCTTGCATGTGAGAGGAGTGGGCAATACAGAGAGTTTAAGAAAGATGTGAATCAAGAAAAAAAACATGTAGTGTCAGGTAGCAAGAAATGTGGATGTCCATTTGAATTGAAGAGTAAAAAACTATCCATTGATGATGATTGGATTTTGTTAGTAGTATGTGGTGTGCATAATCATTCTGCCGCGGTTCATCTCGAAGGACATTCATATGCTAGAAGACTGTCGTAAGAAGAGATGTTATTAGTTGACATGTCCAAGAGTGGGGTAAAACCAGGGATATTTTGGCTACACTGAAACAAAGAGACCCCTTAAATGCTACCACAATGAAGACAATATACAATGCACGATAAAGACATAGAACAGCAGAAAAGGGTGGAAGGTCTCAAATGCAACTATTACTGGAACAGTTAGCAGAGCATGGATACATCAAGTGCCATAGACAAATCGATGATACCGAGACTATGACTAATTTGTTTTGGGCACATCTGGTTAATTTAGAATTGTTACGTGCATTTTCACATGTTTTAATCATGAATTGCACCTATAAGATGAATAAGTATCGTATGCCCCTATTAGAGATTATTGGATTGACATCCACTGACACGGCCTTCGCTGTAGCCTTTATATATCTCCAATACGATAAAGAAGATAACTTCACATGGATACTGAGTGTTTTACGTGATGCGATCGGTGATAGTATTCATCATCAAGTTATTGTGACGGACAGGGAGGTAGCTTTGATGAATGCAATCTCTATAGTGTTTTCTAATGCTACACATATACTATGTAAATGGCACATCAATAGGAATGTTCTTGCGAAGTGTAGGAAAATGTTTTTAACAAAAGAGATTTGGGACAGGTTCATCATGGGTTGGAATGTATTGGTGTTTTCAGCGACAGAAGAAGAGTACTCCCAAAATCTCACATCATTAAATCATAAATTCAGTACGTATCTGGATGTACTCGAATATGTGTGAACTAATTGGCTAGATGTATATAGGAATGGATTTGTGGCTACTTAGACAGATCGATGGATGCATTTCGGGATAACTATAACGAACATGGTTGAGATTGCGCATGCAAAGCTAAAAAGGCAACTTGGATCGAATAAAGGGGATTTCAAGTTTTCTTGAAATAGTATACATACGTTGCTTGAGTTGCAGCATACAAACATAAAAGCATCTTTCGAGAAGAGTAAGACAGTTGTCCAACACAGCTTCAAACCTTCCAAATTTAGAGAGCTTTGAGGTAACATTTCAATAAAGACGATAGAGATAGTCTTGTCTGAAGTGAAGCAAATCAATTTTGTTGGTGTTGATGTTTTTACATATTGTTGTGTTTATCGATGCACCTATGGGTTGTCATGCGCACACGAGATTGCACAGTACATGATGGAAGGTCACCCAATTCCCCTTGATATTATACATTTGCATTGGCGTAAGCTTGACATGCTAGCTACCTCAACCCAGATAGGACAACAATCTGATTGTACTGACGACTTACTGATGTTTATGAAATAGTTTAATGAATACGATCCCATAAGGAAGTTACAAATGCTGAAGAAGTTGAGAGAGATAGTAGCCCCAAACAATTCACATCTAAATGAACCGGAGGTGAAGACAACTACAAGAGGTCATTCACACGCGAAGATTGACACATCTATGAGGCGTCAACCGTCTAAATTCAAATTTGTATCTTCAATGCAAGATAGTTATTCTCCCCTTGTAACTATAACTATGACTGACACTCTGGTGCAATCTTGTCGCCCAAACCCTTAGAGAAGACCGAAGGAAAAGGAAAGCCCAATATTTTAATAACAATGTAAATTATGATGTATTCGTTTATTTAACATATTATGTTTCATTGTGTATTTTGTAGGTATTTCGTACCCATATAACGATGAAACAAAGATCGATGACATTCGTTTGAGCATTTCCCAAGGGGATAAGGCCTTATATTGTTTTAACTAAAGATGTGGCAACCAATGAAAACTGTAGATTCAGAACAATTGGTAGATCGCTCAGATATCCTGAAGACAGTTGGTGAGATATAAGAATGAAATTGCTAAGCGAGTTGTAGAGTCATCTCCCACATTGTGAGCAAAAATATGGAAGTCATCAACGAGTTGATGAGTTTATCCAATTACTATCATACTTTGATGACTGCCCAGGATATGCCTATTGGATGACCATGCCAGACTGTGGACATCTGATAGCATCACGTTATAATGTGGTATTATATCACTTAAGCATGCAACAATGCCTAACATTCTTACCACTTAGATCACGTCCGTTATTTGCAATTGCCCGCCGAGAAATTGCGATTGAGTTTGTGAATGGAAATCATTTCATTTAAGTAATTATTGTTGCACATTCAAAGATGTTGTCTTCAAATTATTTTGAACATTACGTAATGTTATCATATTTTTTGTAAGTCTTCTTATTGTTGGGTCATCCTATATCGCTCATAGTGATAAATTGGTATCGATATTGCAATCTCATTGCAGCTGGATGGGAGCTTCTAGCATATCAACCCCAGATATAACAATTTCAAGAAGTTATTAGTTCAAAAGTTGCTACACAAGAGACGTTAGATTTAGACGATTGATATATAGTTTCGTAATGTAATGACATAATGTAATGGTTTTAATCAATTTTTAACTCTTGGTGTTCCAAACATGCACAACGGTATATGTCAAAAATGTATTAATTTTTCCTTAAGTAATGATATTTTTTTATCATGTCCTGAAGATCAAGATCATAGTTTCCAATGTTTTTGTAAAACTTTCATGGTTTCCATAAAGGCCTACATTCCTTACACCAGCCCTAAAAAGTCTTTAACTTTCAGATTCATTCGAAGCTAGTAGATCTAATTTTTTGTTTTATGCTTAGTCCAACAAAAGAAATCTACCAAATATTCAATAACAATGGGAGACTGCCAAAGCCAAAAAGATGAAATGGTGTAGATGAGAAAGAAAAGGGAATAATCAAACTTCCTAAGTTGGTAAAGGCTGTATGTGTGGTACCACAGACCTAGGGTCAAAACCCATTTTCTAACCTATATCTCACTCAAAATAGTT